>CM055874.1:448613-751113 GCA_029582165.1 Portulaca oleracea | reverse complement strand
ATTAAAAAAAAGAAATGCTCGATTAATCTCTAAATCGATTTTTTTTATAAAATTTTTTAGGGAAAAGATATACGGAGATCTATTTCTATCTATTATTAATATTTCCAGAATTTATACACAACTTTTTTTTGGATTTGGATCAACAAAAAAAAAAATTTGATAAATCTATTTACAATCATGAAACAAATCAAGAAAGGATTGATACAACAAATAAAAATCAAATTAAGTTTATTTCGAGTATAAAAAAATCAATTTTGTGTTTTAATTTTAATAATAATATTAACAAGAATTCAAAAAGTCATTCTGATTTATCTTTTTTGTCACAAGCCTATGTATTTTACAAATTATCACAAACCCAACAACTTATTAATTTTTATAAGTTAATATATTATTTTCAAAATAACGGAACATATTTATTTCTTAAGAATGAAATAAAAGATTATTTTGAAGTACAAGGAATAACTCATTCCAAACTAAGGACTAAAAAAATTCCAAATTACGGAATGAATCAATGGAAAAACTGGTTAAAAACGAATTATCAATACGATTTATCTCAGAGAAAATGGTCTCGATTAGTAGCACAAAAATGGCGAAATAGAATCAATGAATATTGTCGGGGTGAAAAACAAAATTAAAAAAAAAAAAAATGTAATTCATATTAAAAAGAAAAATTAATTAATTCAAATTACCAAAATCAAAATATTTTTGACGCCTTTTTTTTTTTATTAACTCATAAAAAATAAATTTAAAAAAAAAACTCTAGATATGATGTATTAACATATAAATTTCAAATTTATGAGGATAAGAAGGACTCTTATAGATATAGTTATAGGGCACCATTCCAAGTAAATAAAAACCAACAGTTATCTTATACGTATAATTACAACATACATAACGACAAATCGATTGATATGTGGTGGAGTATCCCTATCACTAATTTTTTATTCCTAAATAAAATTATGGATATCTAGAAAATACGGATAGAAAATATTTTGATTGGAAAATCCTCAATTTTTGTCTTACAAAGAAAATGAATATTGGAACTGGATCGATATCGATTACTAGCATAATAAAAATACTAATACCGAACCTAAGAATTTTCAAATTGTTGATAAAATAAATAAAAAAGATATTTTTTATCACACAATTTATCAAGAGATTAAGCGATCACATCAAAAGACAAAACGTTTTGATTGGATGGGAATGAATGAAGAAATACTAAGTCGTCCCATATCGAATCTGGAATCTTGGTTCTTCCTGAATTTGTCTTACTTTATAATGCATATAAAATCAAACCTGGCTATACCAATTAATTTGCTTTTTCAAATTCTAATCGAAGTGAAAATTTTAGTGACAATAAAAACATCAATAGAAAGAAAAAAAAGAATGCTTTTAGACTATCAAAAGAAAAAAAATCTCTTGAATTAGAGAATAAAAATCAAGATGAAAAAGAACTCGTAGGTCAAGGAGATCTTAGATTAAATGTTCAAGAGAACTCTGAATTTGTTTTCTCAAACCAACACAAAGATATTGAAGAAGATTATATAGCATCGGATATAAAAAAGCGTAAAAGAAAAAACAATACAAGAGTAGTACAGAAGCAGAACTTGATTTCTTCCTAAAAAGATATTTGCTTTTTCAATTGAGATGGGATGATTCTTTGAATCAAAAGCGATCAATAATGTCAAAGTATATAGTCTTCGCTTAGGTTGATAAATCCAAGAGAAATTACTATAACTGCGATAGAAAGGAGAGAAATGAGTGCGGATATAATCTTGATTGAAAAATTTATCTCTTACGGAATTGATAAAAAGGAATATTGATTATTGAACCAATTACTGTCTCTAAAGGGTGATGGACAATTTAGTCGGTATCAAACCATAGGTATTTCATTGGTTCATAAAAGTAAACACCAAAATAATAAAAAAAGACACAACGAAAATGTTACTACGAACAATTTGTATGAATCGGTTCCACGACATCAAAAAATGATAGAAAATAGAGACAAAAACAATTATGATTTGCTTGTTCCTGAAAATATTTTATCGCCTCGACGTCGTCGAGAATTGAGAATTCTAATTTGTTTCAATTCAAAGAATAATAAGGGTGTGGATAAAAATCCAGATTTTCCAATGGGAATAAGGTAAAAAGCGTAGTCAATTTTTGATAAATGCAATTATCTTGATCGAGTTAAATAAACTTATAAAATTCAAATTCTTTCTTTGGCCCAATTATCGATTAGAAGATTTAGCTTGTATGAATCGTTATTGGTTCGATACTAATAACGGTAGTCGTTTAGTCTATTAAGAATACATATGTATCCACGATTAAAAACTCATTTATGATACATTTCTCTTATATATTCCTTATAATCTAGTAGATAAATAAATGCGCACGCCTTGTCTTACATCCAATTTTGATAATTCGCTAATGTTTGAATTAGATACAGAATTAATTAACGAATTTTCTTTATTTATTTTTTTGATAAAATGAATGAATAAGGAAATTCGGATTATTATATATACCAGATTAAAATAGCTGGCATTATTATTCTCGATCGGAAAAATTCCACCATATTTGGTAAAAAGAGGAAGGTTTAAAATTTATGACAAAAATCATTCGTATCCGTTATTTCGCATGAAGAAAAAGAAGAAAACAGGGGTCCGTTGAATTTCAAGTAGTCCGTTTACCAATAAGATACGAAGACTTACTTCACATTTGGAATTGCACAAAAAGACTATTCATCTCGGAGAGGTCACGAAAAATTCTAGGAAAGCGAACGACTATTGGCTTATTTGTCAAAAAAAGATGGAGTACGTTATAAAGAATTAATAAGTCAATTGAACATTCGAAAGCTAAAAACACGTTAATTTTAATTTGAAGAGACGTTTTGAATTATTTGATTTAATTTATTAGATCTTGAATTTTGATGAACTTCTTTTGTTTTCAGCAATTCATGCAAAAATGACTAATGAATCGGGAAAAACCTATGACTGTACCAACTACAAGAAAAGACCTCATGATAGTCAATATGGGTCCTCACCATCCATCCATGCATGGCGTTCTCCGACTCATCGTTACTTTAGACGGTGAAGATGTTATTATTTGTGAACCAATATTGGGTTATTTACGGAGGGATGGAAAAAATTGCGGAAAAACGTACAATTATACTATATCTGCCTTATGTAACACGTTGGGATTATTTAGCCACTATGTTCACCGAAGCAATAACGGTAAATGGACCAACAATTGGGAAATATTCAAGTACCCAAAAGGGCTAGCTATATCGAGTGATTATGTTGGAGTTAAGTCGTATAGCATCTCATTTGTTATGGCTCGGCCCTTTTATGGCGAGATATTGGCGCACAGACCCCTTCTTCTATATTCTCGGAGAAAGAGAATTGATATATGATTTATTAAGTGCCACGGTATGAGAATGATGCATAATTATTTTCGTATCGGAGTAGCCACGATCTACCTTATGGATGGATGGATAAATGTTTAGATTTCTGTGATTATTTTTTACGAGGAGTTGTTGAATACCAAAAACTTATTACACGAAATCCTATTTTTTTAGAACGAGTTGAAGGAGTGGGTATTATTGGTGGAGAAGAGGCAATAAATTGGGGTTTATCAGGACCAATGCTACGAGCTTCCGGAATACAATGGGATCTTCGTAAAGTTGATCATTATGAGTGTTATGACGAATTTGATTGGGAAGTCCAATGGCAAAAAGAAGGAGATTCATTAGCTCGTTATTTAATACGAATAGGTGAAATGGCAGAATCCATCAAAATTATTCAACAGGCTCTATCTTACAACTTCTAGTTCCTTTGGATAAAAAGAAGTATAACCAACTTTTAAGGTTGGACCTTTTTTCTTTCTTTGTTTATTTGAATCAAAGTTGGACCTTACATTAGTTACATACAAGCATTATGGCATCACAAATTTAGACTGATCGTTGCATTAAGCTGTAGCTTTCACAAGTTTATGTATATTTTATAATTTATATGAAATGAAATATTAACATATACTTCATCTTTTCTATGTGAAAATTATTTTTAACGCTCTCATGATTATAAAATTATTTGATCTCCTCTCACCCGAATAACATTTATTTATTTATAGTTTTATACACACCTTCGACTTCAATTTTCTGATCAACTTGAGAACAATTATTAGATTAAAAAAGGCTAATTTTATTAAAGTTGGCCTAAAGTTACAAATGAAGTGCAAAAAAATAGTTATTACCCTAGAAAGAAGGGTTAAAAATGATTTTCACAACATATGAAGCAGCTTGTAATAAAGGACATCAGAAATTATTGGAAGGCAACAATCATGTGGTGGAGACTGATTGCACCTAAGGCTAAGACATCTTAAGGAGAAAAAAAATCTCAAAATATATGGAATTTGAGAGTGGCTTTGTCAACTTCATGCACCATCATCATCAATCTCAAGGAAGAGAATTATTAGCCATTTAACCTTTCTATTAAAGGATAAGTAGCAATTCATTGGACCCGTAATTTTAGATAATCACCAGTAAACTTTATACTAACAGGATAATTGCCAATTAAACCCGCTTTTTTTTAAAATTATAACTCCTTGTAACTTTATGAGTGCTCAGATGTATGTGTCATTCAACTTTTCCGAATAGTAAAAAATACCACTGAATTTGAAAACGTCCATTAAATGTCACTTAATTTAGTTGAAAACATTCACTCGAAAATGCCATACAAAAAACTATGTTTCACTTTAATAATATGGCATTTAATGGATGTTTTAGAATTACATTTTTTACTATTAAGAAAAGTTGAATGACAATTTTATCCAAGCACTCTTGTAGCTTTACCAATCCGATGACAATCTGGTAAGTAATTTTGTCACAAACTACTACTCAAACCTGAACTCAGAAAACATAGGTCAATCTAAGTAACCTGTTTAATGCCAGAATTTTCGACATTACAAAGAACAGGCTCACATGAACTGAGAATACATCAAATGGATGTCATCATGGATCGCACGTTTCGACAACTTCTCACGATTCCCTACGAAATGATTTAATCCCTAATATGGTCCAACAAAATGGGGAAAATGAGCACTATACACAGGGCTTTAAAAGGGTTAGAAAACCCTAAGAAAGGTATACTATCAGACTTCAACACTTTCAGTTGGTCTCTCCTGAACTACTGGAGTTTCAATCTCATCGACCAGCTTACTGGGTTCTGTTGCATCAGCTGGTTTTCCCTGCGAAGACCGACAAATTTCCAATCCCATTTGTTTTTGTACAAGGTTACGCAAGTGAAAACCGGAGAACGAGATCATTTTCAGAACCGAATGAGAAGTAATCAAAGAACAGTACCTTGTTCTTCTCGCGCCATCCAAACCCGAAAGGTCTAGCCAGGAGACTGGTTTTTCTTACAGGCACTTCAGTTGAAGGTTCAGTGTTACTGCATGCAGGGAAGAATAATCATTATACAGAGACTGACAAGTTCTCTTCTAGACCCTTTTTTTTCCAGTAAGTCTTATGTGAGACTGTCTCAGTATAAATTTATCGGGAGACCTACAACTTTGTGGATAAAAGTCATCCATTGATAAGTGACATTCGTATGAAAAAGTCATGCGCAATATCAATTTTAGCCATAGTAATATTGAAAAGGTTAGAAAGGAGTCCGGTTTTTCACGGTAATTTGAAGTGGGACAGTCTTACCCCAGAATTTACGTTTTTTATTAGGGCTTAGGGTAGAGCAGGAAGAAATAAGAAAAGATCTGGAAGAGCTGAATAAAGGCAAGTTGAGCATACCGTGGAGAAGTTTGAGCTTTCATTTGGCCAGATTGGTATTGCAAAGTTGCCTCCAACATCGATTCTGCCATAACTAGTCTCTTCTCCATTTCAGCAAGTGAAGCTATGGCTTTTTCATACTTTTCCTGTAATAAAGACACAATAAGACCTGAGATCTTAACAGGGGCAGACAGTCGTAACTTAGCTGATGTTTTAAACCCTTTCGAGAATCACAAAAGCAAAAAATGTACAAGCAAAAAGAATCCCGACAAACCTGATAAGCTTGAGCAGCACCTCTCTGTGCTGCGGCCTCTTGTTCAGCAAACATACGGGCATCTTCTGTTACTTTCTGCTCTTGTTCAACTCGCATCAGAACCTGAACAAGCATTACATTACATGTTGAAACAGCTTTTTTTACCAAAGAGATGGTAGCCAAGTTAGCAACCATCCCCATCTTTCAAGCTCTCTTGATGCAGCAAAAATTTCCCGGTTATTAGTGGTTACCCTAGGGATAGACACCTGCCTAGTAGATGGGCCAACTATACCCGGTGAAAAGAAATGTTCAGACAGTTTTCATACAGAAAATTAATTCTTAAGGTAAATGAATTGTGAACCGAAGGATTTGCTGACAAGAAGAAAAAAGGATACCTGAAGCATGGCGCTTTCTTGCTCCTGCTTGAAAGCCATGGTGCGCCGGAGCTCTGAGACCTCCCGCTCCAAATGCTCTACCTGCATTCAATATTAGGCAAATGCAATCATAGTTTTCAAAGAAGCATCATGTCCCGAAATTGGATTCCAATTTAGTTGTCATGATGACCGTTTTAACATCCATGTTGAGTATTATTAAGATAGAGTTAATAGCAACCGGTGCCATCATGATATATGGAGTTGACGAGAAACAAATAGGACTTCTGCTATGAAGCTAGAAGCATACCCTTGCAGTCAATTGTCGACGGTTATCTTGCTTCACCATCTCTATTAATGCAGCCTCTAGCTCCTCCGCCCTGAACCAACAGTCACATAACCAAAATCAAATTATTGAAAAAGTGAACCAAACAAGTCCCCAACTTAGTCCAAAGACCATCAATATGAATCAAGAATGTCTCAAAAGGCACTCCCAAGAGAGACTCCCAAAAGCATTATCAAAATTAGCTATTCTATAAGAAAACATGACAATAAAACCAGATTTTACCTAAGCTCTGCGGATCTTTTCTCCTCCATCAATTTGCACAACTCAACCTTCAACCATACCGCCTACCAGGGGAAAAGAACCTCACACTGTCAAAATCACCTTATTTCGTGGGTTAACAAGTCAACTAAGAAGGTCATCATTTGTTTTCTTGGAGGGGATTTTATTATCTATTTATTCTTTTGTTTTTTGGAGGGGGGAAGACGGGTAGTCTGCTAGATGTTATGTCGAGGAAAAGCCGATAAAAGCGATAATATGCTGAAGGACAGAAGGCCTAATAATACTAACAAGAAAAAAGCATTACACAATTTCACATCGATAAAAGGTAGATAGTCACCTGTTCTTGAAGATCTAAACCAGGATCGACACCCGTGCCTCCAGCCATGGGTACAAAGCAGTCATCAGGTGTAGTAGAACCTGATTCGGAGTGATTAGTATCGCCATTTGTTTGCGCATCGGCAACTTTTGCTTCATTTATTATAACCGACCCAGGATCGTGCTTGAAACTGTATAGCTTAGAAGCAAGACCCTTAGAATTTTGCAAGGCCTTAAGCCCCTTGGCTCTTTCTTCAATTTCAGCCATTACTGCCGATCGGTGTTTCTCTCTTATCCCTTGTAGCCTTGCTTCGTGGACATTTTGGTAGCCCATACACGCTGTCAATACTAGTTGACTGCTGTCAAATGTTGAGCCAGCCAGTGATTGCAGCAAAGTTACGGCGTCTCCTGCATCTTTTGTTGTCAACAATGCGGGGCCTGCACAAGTTGGAAAATGAATCGACATGACTAATAGCTACCAGTTTGCATGACATCCAGAAAGCTTCTGCAATCACTTGCGAAGTATTTGGTAAATAATTTTTCATATTAGTTATTGGGACCCAAAAAGCTACTTGGAATAGTTTTTTGGAATATCTTCTCACAAACAACTAATTTTACCAATTACTTTTCCTGCATATAGCTAACCCAAACAGCTATGTAAAACAACTAATCGAAACATATAACAGCTAACAGCTAACCACTGCTAGCTAACAGCTGGTTGCCAAACATAACCATAGCCTTTTTCGGCCCCTTTTCTGGTGAAAACATTTCTCCTGCTCGTTTTAAGTTCAAATGAGCTACACGGAAAGAAAGGGAAAAAACAAACTAGGTAGAAATTCAGGCGGTACCATATAGTTCCATCAGCGCCAATGCTGTCCGAAACAGCATAACACGATTTCCTTCAAAAAGAAGCACATCCCAAACTCGAAGAACTGACATAAGAAAAGATTCACACAATAAGCGGATAAAACCTCCAAACTTCAATGACAAATTGACAATTCAATCAACGTTATTCTAATTTATAAAGCACCAAAATGTCATCACAGACTATCCTAGAACTAAAGCGTAGAATCTTACCACTTTCCCATGGGAGCATATTCACGAATATAGACAGGAACCACGGTCCAGTAACCCACCCTACTTGTACTCCCAAGTAATCCAAATGATTAACTGCATTTATCGAGATGAAACATAACTATTAATTCAAATAGTAGTACAACAATCAAAACAATTAGAAGATCATATCACAGAGATGATACAAACCTAACTTTGGGAACCTTTCACGCACCAACTCCTCAAAGACATGCTGATCTACCTGGAAAAGTATAGATTACACATGATTAGTCCAAGATACAAGTTGCAGTTCAAATAAGGCACCTGAGGGGAACACCAGATATCAAGTGCTACCTGACACTCAATCATTTCTTCTGAGTAATAACCATCAAAGTAGTCATCCATAATACCCATCAGAGTCCTGCACATTCAGCCATCTGAACAGTCATATAAACAGCCCATCAGGCTACCTCCTACATTAAATTGCTGATTATGCAAGCAAAATGTGTGTGGGTGTGTGTGTGGGTGTGTGTGTGTGTGTGTGTGTTTATATACCATTGCTATGCAAGGCATCCTACTCCCGTAAAGGGAGCAGAATATGATGACCATAGGAATCGATCCCAGGATGTGTGATACAACACACTACAGCTGGTATCAAATGAGCTAAGAGTTCATTGGTATGCATAGTAATTCCACTAAAAAGATGGATGTACACAAAAGGTGACTGGACATACCAAAAGGCATTCTCTTCAGGCATAAGAAGCAATAGCAAACCAGCAAAAAAATTCATAGCCTGTGGATACAATAAAATAAGACATAAGAAACTTGGATAATAGCCATTTCGATTTTCTCTTTTTCTTTCTAATGTCATATACAGGAAATTTACTTGGTTTAATGAGTGATAGCATCATTGGCATAAAACTTAGAAGAAACTAGCGGCATAATACGAAAACAAACCCATGGTCTTCCTTGGTTCATTTATGAACAAAATAAGCTGCTTGTGGTCAAACAATAACCTTCAAAAGAGTACATTACAGAAACTCGGGCAGAAGTTTCAGAACTGTTTATACGTGAATTCCCAATAAAATTGTACCTGGCAGTAGCCAACTGAAGGGTTATGCCGGGCATATGCTATAAGTAATCGCCTTAAAGCATTTCTACCATCTTCATCCAAAGCCGGGTGGCCTGGGAAAGTGCGGGGCAAATCCTGTGCATCCGAGCATAACATACGTAATAATAAGGGGCTGAAAGCTACAAATGAAAATCAGGGATTCAAGAGTCAAGACATCAACTCACCTTTTCAATTTGCCTCTTCCATTTTTCACCTAATCCTAGACTTTCTTCCTCTGTTTCCTTACCATTCGTTTCTTGTTTCTTTAACTCGTTGCCATGATTACTTTCTAGAGACAGCAACTCCTGATAGTACTTGCCATTTCGCCGGGCTTTCACCCCAGCAAACGCTTGCCAAAGCTGCAGTGCAATAATACATCAACTGTCAGGCACATAAACCCAAGCAAACAGATGATGGAAAGCAGAATTAGAAAATTCAGGAATAGTAATATTTCGGGGGCGTTTGGTGCCCGGCTGTTGGCTGTTGGCTGTTTTTAGCTGTTGGCTGTTTTGTTAGCTGTTTGACTTTTGGCTGTTTTGTTAGCTGTTTTTGTCAGCTGTTTGTATTAGTTGTTTGTATAAAAGAGTGTTTGGTAGAGTTAGATGTTTGTAGGATAGTTTTTTCTCCTGATTTCCAATTGTACCCTTGGCTTTATTTTTAGTTTTTTTTAACATTATGATTTTTAAATTCATTTTTAGTTTTTTTGTCCATATTGTAATTCATTTTTAGGTATAACCTTATGATTTATATTCATTTTTAGTTTTTCTTATCCATAAGTATTTTTACAATTTAATGTAGAATTTTTTGTTACAATTTAATGTAGATATTTTTACAATTTAATGTATTTTTAGGCATAAGCTTATGATTTATATTCATTTTTAGGTACAATTTAATGTATTTTTTTTATCCCGATGTATTTATACAATTTAAATTCATTTAACTCTTATCCAAATTAATAGGAAAAGCAAATTAACTAGGAAATTGTGAACACAAGTATCATTATACATAAATCCCATTGTCCAAAAGGATAAGAAACGCAAATGAAGTGAGAGATAAGAACAATTAAAAGAACTAAACCTAAATTATTTTGATGGCAATTTTTGTAATTTTTGTGAATTAGTTGGTCAATATGGTAATTTAAAACATAAAAAGCCAACAGCTATTTACAAAAAGCTACTCATAGTAGCTTTTTACAAATTGGCTTTTTGGGGGCAAAAAGCCAATTGAATCCGCCAACCTACCAAACACCCCAAATTGGCATATTGACTAGTCAAACAGCCAAAAAGCCTCCAAAAAGCCATTCAAAAAGCCGGGCATCAAACGCCCCCTTCGTATGTTTTATGATTTCATGGCAGTTTCCAATTCTTATTTGGAATATTATAATTTCCTAATTTGATTAGAAATATTACGCTAGTTTTCTATTTCTATTAGGTTTCGTAATAGGAAGGTTGTTTACCTATAGATAAGGGTTTTGCTAGCCTTTGTTAAGGTACTCTGCATTGAATATTTAATATTGTCAATTAGTTTCGATTACGCACAAGGATGCTAATCTTTTCTAGAATCCAGCACAGGTATGCTAGATTCTTCTCTTGAAAGGATGTTGAATTCATATCTTTAGTCTTTTTTTTTTTCTCGTTCTCTATCAACAGATGAAGGGAAATTATAATAGCAAAAACATAAATAAGTAGAAACTAGAAAGTTGATTCAAATGGTATACCTCACCCCTAAGGGCCATAGGAAGCCCACCTCTAACAAGAACCTCCAACTCTTCTTTCCACTGAGAACTATTGTCCAAAGTTGTTCCACTATCAATGCTACCGATTTTAGCTGAGGCATCAATATCAGCAGAAGGGGCATCTCGAGCAGGATCTGATTTATCCACATCATAGAATTCTTCTTCTTCTGCATCGTCCTCTTTTTTACTCCTCTTTTTCACTCTAACACTCATCATGTCTTCTATGGGACGTAATGACGGTCTTATTTCAGACCATCTTTGAGCTTCATGGACTTTTTTGTCCTTTACTGATGAACCCTCTAAAATTTGGCCATCATTCTCAACTGATCCCTCAGAAATAGGATCATCAGTTCCATTAATGGTAACCTCTGAGTGGTTTTCTACTGCCTGATGGATAACATCAGCTTCAGTTGTCTTATTATCTTCTTCCTTACCTGCAGCTTCTGCAGATAATTCATCTACGCGCAATTGAGTAGATTCAGATACCCGTTCTAGGAAATCTTTCCATCTATCAGATCTTTCCTCTTCTTCCTCCTGAAAAAGAGGCATAGCGAAAAGTAATAAAAGGCGTCACATATGACTTTCATGTCAATGTCTCTTTTCTTAAGTGTCTCAGTTGATCACTGCTACAAATAAAAACACAGAAAAAGAAGACAAAGATAGCAAATAAACAGACCACCGCTCCTAGAACACAAGCTCCACGAGCACCAAATAAATTGAACTAATACACACAACCTTATTTGGACAAGCAAACAGGCGATTTCATGACCAAAATAAATGTATGAGTAAGCTGTTAGGTAAGAGGGATTGGCTAAGACTATGGACAACATTGGAAAGAAAACAAATTGGCAAACATATCACTATGATTCTCTAATCCAAAACTGTCTAAAAGTGCACATTGACCATAAATTTATACAAAAATTTAGGGTTTATAGATCTAGGTTACCATGAATAGCAATTTGTTTTCAATTTCTAAAACCCAAACACTCTCATTTCTATTTCCAATATCCCTCTTTCAAATAAAACTAATTTCCCTCCCCCAAAAATGCTACATTACTGGGTCTATGATATTATAAGCTGATCAATGAACTTCCATGTCTTGAAATTCCCTCATGAATTAACAGTTTCTTTTTTCTGGGTATTCAAAAAATTCACAGAAAATTCAATTACCTTGTAAATGTTTGCATACTGGCGATATCTCTGTACATGCTGAGGTCTAACAGTGAACCCATAAGCATCCCTGCATGCATAAGTTCTTCCTCATCAAATTTGACCCCCAGAAAAAAAATATGAACAAATTTACAGCATTGATTCCAAGAACATCCATTATGAAAAAAATCAAGACCCAATTACCCAAATTAAATTAAATCCTGACTTTAAATTTAACGACATTATAAGTTCAAATTACTCAGTAAACCCCCGATCCAAAACCCCATTATCGATCACACACCCCAAAACGATCAAAACGACAATCAAACTCAAAATGCAAAGGGATACATACATCAGAAAACTTCAAACATGGAGTTCATAATCAAAATCAAAACCCAATTCATCAGCTGAAAGATACTTAGAAAAGAGAATGTAATGTGAAGTACCTCTTGTGTTCAAGTACAGCAATAGGATTTACAGGTTTAGGGCTGGGTTTCATCATCATCTTCATCTTCATCTTCATGGTCAATGGGGGATGATTTTGATTTTCACTGGGGTTTATGTCACTATTATTCAGCCGCCAACAACAGTAGAAAAAAATGAGAGAGAAAGAGCGGGTTTAATGGCGGCATCCATGGAAATAGAAGCCCTAGGATGAATTATCAACGTCCCTCCATCTTCATCATTTGCTGCATTTGTTGCAATTGCATGCCATGAGATGTGATGATTTGATTTGAATTGATTTTGATTTGATTTTGAGTTTGAGTTTGATTTCTTGAGGACGCAGAAAAAGTGGAGAGAATTGGGAGGGGTCGTCGTTTGGGTCGGGCCTTTGTGAATTTTATGTGACCTCGTTCAAAGTTGGTCTGATTTTTAAGGGTCTTTTTTCAACTTTGAGGGATTTTAATTAATTTTGAAATAATTTTTAGAAAATTAATACACCTTCCATCCCTCTTTTATAATGTGCACTTGATTGATTTTTTTCGTCTTTTAATTACTCAAACCCCACCATTTTATCTACCCCCTTAATTTATATATCAATTAAATTTTAAAAATTACTATAATTAACTTTTAAACATATACAATGTTTCAAAAATGTTTCAAAAGTATTATCTTTGAATTTGCAAGAAAAACATGATCATGAGAATATAATATCATGATTTTTTTTAATAAAATATATCAATTAAACATGAATCATGAAAATTGTGATGCATTTATTAAGTGACGGTAAAAATGGAAAGAGGAGAGTATTTGTTCACTAAATGGTGAGTCTTTGCTTCGTCTAATATATGACACCCTTTGACGTATATGTTCATTAGCAATTCAAATTTGTTGATCTAAACAGTGGTTTTCTCGAATACATAAATTCTGATTGAACCGTCTCTAACCAAATCGTGCTAGTTTGAGTCATCTTGAAGTTGTCAGAGGTGTTGCATCTCATGGTAATGTTACTCTCCGCCTAGAAATACAATTGAAATTGCAATCCAAGGTCGATCCAAATGTCAGTACTGGAAACGACTCTTTTTTTCCACTTTATGTTTAATTTGTTTCATGGTTTTGAAGATTTCCAATACTTTCTCATGCTTCCTATGTCTCATATAAAGTTGTAATTTGATTAATTGAATGACTAGTAGATGCAATAAATTTAATGTCATTTTGGTGGAGTAAATGATATCTTGTGAACCCTTTTATGGTATATCAAGTTATCATTGAATTTGGACCCTTGATGATATATCAAGTTATCATACAATGGCCAAGTTATTACTCCTTCAGCTTCAAGAGGCAACCATGTGAAAGAAAGTAGGGATTATAGGAGATTCATTTAATTCTCTAATAAATGCATCATGCTCCAACAAAATGTTTATACTCATCCATTCCTTAATATGCAACACTTTTAAAATTTTACAATTTTAATATTTCATTTTGATTATGACTTTTATTAAGATACTTTTTAAAATATTATAAAATTATGATTCTAGATAAGAATTTTTAACTATAATTCCAATAATAGTGGTTTTATATAATAGACCATCGTACTATTTGAAAAAATAAAATTTAAACTAGATCTATTGCACTTTTTTTAATTCCATCATCCAAAACGAAGATCGACATTGTGACCAAAGCTTGTGGAACTACCCCTCCTTTCCTCAATATTTTTGACAATAAACTACATGCAGTTAGTTTTTGAAAACTTTGATTATCCGCTTCTCAAGATGTATGATAGTATATTATTTGAAACTATTTTCATTATATTCATAGTAAAAAAATATTTTTATACTACGGCAAGGAGATCCCACTAACTCGGAGTGAACTGTTATAAAATATATAATTGTTCTAAAAATATATTAATAGAAAATATAATCGAAGTTAACAGCGACAAAAATATGGGCATAAAAATGAAACCCACAATTGTAAACTGGAGGAATAATTCAGGCTTGATGCTGATCCTTAGGGGAACATGAAAATCACTTTCTTCAATCTAAGCTGCCAATTTTTTAATCACTTTCTTCAATGGTTGACTAATAAGCAGGATAGATAAACATCATAAAAGCTGGATTCATTCAATCTTAAATTGTCAACTGCTTTTTCTCATGAATCATCTCATGTTTGCTACCTCACTTTTTCACAAATTGTATATTTTTCTATTTACAAAAAAACAAACTGATGTTTATGTGAAATCACGGTTTGGATTTGATTTGACCACCTCCCTCCAGGAAGTAATTGCAATCACAATTTTCAGATCAACAAGATATTTCAGATCATTGAAGTAAAATATTGTACGCCAGTCATAAAATTTTAACCTGTCTGAGTACTTCACTAGAACAATAGATACAAATTCACAATTCGTATGTTGGTTGGAAACCTTTCCCTATGGTTGACTAGCAAAACTGACCCGACCCAGATCCCAAAATGCCAAAAATAATAACGTGGTCCTAAACTCGATTTGACCCGAATTTATGACTGATCCGAAATCAACCCAACCCATTTGGGTCCAAACCAAACTCGACCCAAATGACCCAATTGCTTGGTCATTTGGTTTATGTGAAATTCCCCTTATCTTGTTTATTTCATTTTTACTACTTCCTCCTTATGTGTTATGGGTATTTTCAAAATTTTGACAAAATCACAATCCCACTTTCACTCTGCAGAAAAAGTTCCCCTGCTCTGCATGAAACTTTCTCCTGCCTTTCATGGGAAAATAGAGGGCATCACTTAAAAACTTTCCAACCCTTCAAAATTCAACCGAATATAAAAAAGTTTAGTCAATTTAAAAATGTTAAGCAACCAAACACACCATAAATAAGGACAAGATAATAGCTGTCTAAAAGCCTAACACGATATTTACATTGGTAGTTCAGGATCTGGACAGCTACTGCTTGCTTCATTTACTGGTAGCAGACCATCAGAACCTTCTCTACGTCTCATCATCCGTAAAATTCTAAGAAATGTTTCCGTTTGGTTTAAGAAACTGATGGAGTTGAATGTATCGAGAAACTCTTGATGATATTTAGATTGACAAAATGTCATTTCAATAACACGCTCGATATCTTCCTCATATATACAGCGAGAGACCATACCGCAAGTCCAGCTGAAATGTAGAGCAGAATTACACCAGAAATTACCAGTGCCCATGGACCGGCCAAGCTGCAAAATTTTGCAGATGCAGTCAGCAAAGAAGAAGATGGCCAATACAGAAATGACACTGGTGAGTTAGGTTGAAGTCAACATGTGGAAAGAGAAGACGGTTAACAGAAAGCGTCAGTTAATCGACTTTCAGTTAGGTGGTTCAAGGTTATAGAAATCTAAACACATTTTTTGGTGTGTCCAATATCTTACCAAGGAAACACAATCGACACGGACCATATGATATCTGAGCCCTAAAGTTATGTTTGATCCTGGGAAGATAAATGGCAAGAAAATTCCTGTTTCTATTCACTAATCTGAGTAAGCTCCCATAGCCTATCATAACCTCTCATTGCTCGTCATATTTTCCCCTCACTTTCCTCTCAAATTGGGAAGGAAAATGTTGAGGACAAAAACAATGTAAGTTTTCATCACATTTCCATCTAACTCTTCTTCCTTCACTTTTTTATTAAGACCAAGGGGAGAAAAGTAAGTCATTTTCAAAAAATTTCTTTCCATGTTGTTCTCCAAGGACAAGATGGAAGAGTTCAGGTTGGGTTGAGCCAGTTGGTTTGGGTCCGGAATGGTCAGTTAACCAGATGCGAGTCAGGTTTGCAGGGTCCAAGCAAAAGTAATAATACATCAAATTCGAGCATACTGGATGGAAGTAATGTGGACCTGGTATCTCGGGTAGACAAAAGAATAGTAAGTGCAGCCATCTGTGATGCAGTCTTCCACTTGCCTAAGTTATTCACAGCAACAGCCTGAGAAAACAGAACCCTCTAGTTCACTTGCTCGGATAGATTGATCATATGACATATACGAGACATTAAGCAGGGTCAAAACGAAACATCAAACCTGCAGCAGTTCAGCATTTTGGGAAGCGGCCCATTCCCTAACGGCAGACATTGTTATCTACAACGAGGTTAGAAACCTCCATCAGATACGTGAATGAGAAACAATGTCACCAATGCATCATGCAGAACAAAGAGGTGGTTGTAAGAAATAATGCTGGTGCATCCACATTGAATCCTACTTCTTTCATTTTCAGATTAGAAGACAGTTGAAACTAACTGTCTTGTTTGGTTTCCAAAGTGGTTTTTTGAAAATCTTTTGTGGGTCCGCACGAATTAGTCTCTCCATGAATTCTAGTTCATGGGGGAAGGCTGGCTACATCTGGATCCCCCAAACCGCGCTTAAACGTGTTTAACCTGGGAGGTTGTTGTTGTAAGACAGTTAAATCTATGGATCAAATCAAGCAAACTCTATCAACTCAAGGATAAGGGACAGGTGTTTCTAAATAACATAGAAGGAAAAAAAAAAAATGGAATATTTACTTGTTCTTACATTCTAAGTGTAGTGATGAGGCTTCCACAAATCAACATAAAGAAAGCAAACATCGAAACGTACTTTCATTTTCAGTAATAGCTACCATCCAGCCAACTTTGAAACTTCAGCTTGCATCATGTTAATGATGAATTTAGCAAAAATTTAGCCACTAGCCCATAAAATCAGGTTGTCCACACTTACATCCAGTTTCAGCAAAGCCAAAATAATCACCACTTGGCAGTTTTTCAGATTGGAAACATTGAATATAGCATTCAATCTCTTGCTCACTGGGAGGCAGCAGTAATGCCATTACTTTGTCCTAATTAAAGTCTAAAGACATTGTTTTCCTTTTCATTGTGGAGTCAAAGGAGAAGGCTACAAAGCATTTGAATTACCCCTTTCCCCCAAAAAAGGTAAAGCCTTATCAAGGTTTTGGAAACAATTCGATGAATACAATTTCAAACATCCAACTAAGGCTCGTGAACTGAAGGAGGGATGCAGAAAATGCAAGGTATGCCACAATGTTTTGTTTTTTAGATAAGACTAGGAGATTTTGACAGCAAAAACGATACGAAGAAGAACAGGGTATTAAGTGTGGAACCTCTCTCCCGATTATACCAATTGCTGGTATCGGAAATAGCCATGGTAAATGTCCCAAGATGGCAGTTGCAGGTGGTCTGCTACACAACAAGACCAATGTGGCTCCAACCATTAACTGCACAAACACAAGAACAAAATGAAACCATTTTTTGCTCATTTACAGTAAGTGGAGACTGGATAACTTAACTACTTTGTTTGCAACAGGAACATTACCTTATCAGCTACCGGATCCAGAAAAGCACCAAATGCAGACCCCAGATCCATCTAAAGCAGATTGTCACAAAACAATAAATAAGTAACGATCAATGAGAATCGCAAATGAAGGGACACAGAAGAGCAATCTGCAGATGAAATTGAATACCTTTCTGGCAAGATAGCCATCAAGCCAATCTGTGATTGCAGCAGCAACAAAAATACTAGTGGTGGCAGTTGTTCCCCACCAATTAGTCACATAATACGCTGGCAAACGCAAATTAATCATCAGTCCTATTATATTTCCTAGTGATCATGTTCATTTATGGGCAGCTCAGCATATAAATCTGACAGTCAAAAATCATTTGGATGTGCTACAATGCCTACAATCCACATCCTAACTTCATCTGATACAAACAATCACTGTAGTGACAAGATTACTATGAAATTCACAATTCCATTCAGAAAACTTGCCAAAAGAGTCCAAATTTCAACAACCAAAAGTTATTAGACACTAGTTCTTCAAAATCTGCAACAAAGAAAAGCTCAACTACTTGCAAAAACCAAGCTTATCAAAGAATTACATGTCCACCATTAGGAAACATTTTTACAAAATAACCAAACCCGACTTGCAAATTAACCATAAATAAGTTAAATTATCATAAGGATCAAGTTGAAGACCAAAAGGTACTCAGTTCAGTACATCAAAATCTGTTTCAAGTTACAAAACACCAATCTAATCATGATTACAATTGCCTTAATCACAGAATTGCAAAAGCAGTAATGAAGCATCCATCCTGAGACTCTATTCCTTTCCACTTATCATATCATCGACAATGAGCACAGATAAGTACTCATCACTACTAATTAGCACGTATCATGACTAATCTACTATCATTAATCACTCATCAGCAGCAATTAACACTCACAAACACAATCACCATTGATCAACAAGAAGTTAAGCAAATCCTCCTAAGAGTATTCCTTTCCACTTATCATATCATCAACAATGAGCATGGATAAGTATTCATCAGTACAAATTAGCAGTTGTAATGACTCAGCTGAATTCATAGCTCTAATCTACTATCATTAATCACTCATCAGCAGCAATTAACACTCACAAACTTATCATAATCATCGACAATGAGCACGGATAAGTATTCCTCAGTAGTAATTAGCACTTTTAATGACTCAGTTAAATTTGCAGCTCTAATCTACTATCATTAATCACTCATCAGCAGCAGTTAACACTCACAAACACTCAATCACCATTGATCAACAAGAAATTAACCAAATCACACGAAACAAACACAACACACTCAATCGCAAACCGAACAACTAAAAAAAGAGGATCAGATTTCCGGAAACATACTGGCAATGAAAACAGGAACAGCAGCAACTCGAGCGAGCGTCAAAATAGTAGGAAGAGTGAGCAATTTCGAGCTCTTCGGCTTCACCATATTATCATCCACCACAGAATGCTCAGAAAACGAAGAACTCAAGCTTTCTCTCTCCTCAACCGAAGAATAACGAGTACAAGCGAATGAAGAAAGCATAAATGACCTCTTTCGATAAATCATCTTTCGCTTTACACCTTTTTCCCTCCTAATGTGCGCACCAAAAACTCGTAAACTTGCGCCGCCTGCTACGGCGGTCCGGTGGCTGTTCGCGGCGGCGATTTCTAGCGTTAGTGCGACGGAGTGACGGTGGTGTGAGGCCGGCGCCGGCGGAGGAGGAGAGAGAAGTGAGGCTGATTTCATGGCGGGTGAAACTAACCTGCGCCGGATTTGTAGCTAAAGTAAGCCAAGTTGCTTTCCCAGTAAACTTGGGAGAATGCGGGTTTGGTGGGCTCCATGGCCAGATATTTTCCTTCGTTTTTGAGTTTGGGCCGTTTTGTTGGGCGATGGAGCCCAAAAAATAGGTTTCATTTTCTTTCTCACATGATTCACATTTTCTTCTTTTTGTCATTATCACATTACACGTCATAAGAGTTTGGCTTCATTCGTGGCGATACAGAAACTATTGAGAAATGGTTTAAAAAGAAATGATAAAGAGAAAGAAATTATTATTTTTAGTGTTTTAACTGTACTGTTTTTGTCTTGTTGTTTTAGCTGTGTTGTTTTTTTATTGGTTATTGTCTTTCACTGTTTTTCTCTACGGTTTTCGCAATACCGGTGATGTCTCTTTTACCTCTTTTGGCTTTCAATAATAAAAAAATAACAGTTGAGTTATTATCTTGCGATCGTGAGGTTACAACTTTGAGTCTTGGTCCTATCTTGGACTTCCGCTTGCAAGGACATGTAATATTTATGAAGTGACTCTTAATATGAAACCCAATTTTAATATTGACCGAATATTCAGGCACTATATTTCTCTTTTTTATTGTCTCAACCCGATTTTAACCTAAGAAAAAATCGGATTCATGCATCAATTTCTAGTCCTAATTCATGCCATGTTCGAGAAAACCTCTTTAGGGTAAATTCATGCCATGTACTGGCTTTACACAAAATTCATGTCATGTTTAAGCAGTTCAAACAATGGTAAATTGTGAACAATGCTAGCAAAATTAGTATTTCAGCTGCTGAATACTGTGAACAAATTGGTACGCTGAAGTTGACTCGCTGTCTGTCATCGTACCATTTAGGAATGAATCAATCAAGTTTGTCACAGAGTAAATTCTCTAATCATCTGCTCTAAGTACAAGGTAACCCATCTCCACTCAGAAAACAAAGAATTCAAAACAAAAAGAGGAAGCCGAATAATCTGACAAAAAGAAGGCTTGATCTATAATTTCTGTTGAATCTTTTAATTAGGGTCGCCAAATGCTCATACAAATCATTTTCTCCAAATGATGCAAATACAACAAGCTCTATCAAAACACAGATGATTACCCTGCTTATTCCAAAGATTTACCCCATCACAGTAGCAGTACATTCCTCTGATAATAATATAAATTGAAGTTCATGGAGAGGCAGATTTCGATGGATCTAGAGAAACATTTTCGAAGAAAACCTCTTCAGATAACCAGCCATCTGTTGCTTAAACTATACAAAGGTAGTGTCATCTAGCTGAGAAAACCTGAGACAATCAGGGCTTTAAAGCAGCCCTCTTCATGGAACTAACCCTAGCCCTGGTGGCACAGAGCCATTGTCTAGGAGTTTCGAGGTCATCCCCCGTTACCGTTGGTATATGCCACCTCCCTTCTTCGGACTCTTGGATAACGATAGAATACGGGGGCGGCATGTGAAGCACAAGCCCATTTCTCGAGACCGTCATCCTGACCTGATGTTTTTCCTTCCACCTTGGGAAAATACTGTTCCCGAGAAGCTGGAACAAGTGGTCCCTCATCTCGTCATTGGTAACAAGCAGAGACTTGCAACTAACAGCGGCGTATAACCAATACCAATCATCATTTGAACCCGGAGGAGTGACATAAAGTGCCCCGGCTTTCTGCCAGCTGTCCAACAGTCTCTTGTTATTGGGCTGAATCGCAGGGCCCGCATTGACGCGGTTTTTGTGCAGGATCACAAGAGGGAGCTTCTTCGAAGGGCTCAATTGCTGCAACTGAGTAACGACATGGTTGAGTTGCCGGAAGTTAAACTTTTGCGAATTGATGAGGCTAATATTCGCCCCATCCACAACCGCATCAAACGGCCCGTTTCGTCGGAGCCACTCTTCGAAATGTGAAAAGTTGGCCTGCTTTTCTTTCTCATAAGCCAAGGAACTCAATCTAGTCGCGAAATCCTCTGTCTCCTTCGGGTCTATATCGATACAAACAAGCCTCTCGCCACACGAACTACACACACCCATCTTACCCATCTCGGCTTTTCTAACCAAATTCCACTTCCCGACCCCGAGCCATCCCAATCCATGCCACCCACCTCCACCACGAACAATGGCTTCCTTCACTTTTCCCACATCCCACTTCTCCTCCCCAACCTCACTCGCCTCGGATACGAACCACTCCTCTAAAACCCTAGCCGTCTCGTCCGAAACTTGCCTCACATTGGTCCTTAGCAAATGCAACATCTGATAAACCCTATTCGCCTTTTTCGCCCCTACATTAACCCGCAAAAGGGCAGCAATCTCACCCTCTTCAGGAACCACCCCACATTCAACCATATGACCATAAACATCATAAGCTCTATCAGCATCCCCCACCTCACAAAACCCAAACAATGCAGGACCATAAGACCTAAGTTTCGGAGGGATGCCATTATCCTTCATCTTCTTCACCAAATCAAAAGCCATTTCTGGGTTTTTTCCAGCAAGTGCTAACCTAGCTAAACTGGTAAAAGTAGCCTCATTTGGTGTCACTTTATCAACACCCATTTGATCAAAAATCTCGAAACCCTTTTCAAAAACCCCATCACTAGAACACAAGTAAAGAAGAACGTTATAATGATGGGTATTAAGAGGAGTACCGTTGATTCTCGCTTGCTCGTACAGATCGAGAGCTTCTGTAAGATTGTTGTGCTTCGAACACAAATCCAGTTTATGGCGGAGGACATGTTCAGGGGACTCGTATCGCTCTTTCTTCGACATCTTCTTCAATGGTGGAGGGTTTGAAGAGGGGGGAAGAACTAGAGTGCAGAAATGTGAGGGGAAATTGTTGGAATTGGAGATTAATGAGTTGGGAAAAGAGGATGAGATGGGATTGTAGTGGGTGAAATTGGGTCGGAGGAGGGAGAAAATTGGGCGGGTGAAAGTGAGGTTGAGACGAGGAATAGTCATCAGATTCAGACGAGGAAGGATAGACATGGCGATGGTGTGAGGATGGAGATGGAAGGAGTTGGAAGTTGGGTTACTCCATTGGTGATGAGCGATGAGATAAACCTCGCAAGTATCAGGCTAGGGTTTTTCCCCCTTCACAATGAAAATTCTGGCGCTAGAATGGCATCAATATGACAATGGTACTCTTTGGCAAATACTCGGTATATGTTAGCCGTGAGTTTGTAGTTATTAACTGTTAACTATTTGGTTAGCTGTTTGGATTAGTTGATTGTAGGAAATGTATTTGTTAAACTAATTTTTTTAAAAAAGCTATCTCAAAAAGTTCCCTCAAGTAACTTTTAGAAAACTAGATTATTAGGTCCAAAAATGTAATATGAAAAGTTTGTTATCAAACAACTCGAGTACCTTTTTCACCTTGATAAAAAAGCTAACAGTGTCCAAAAAATTAAAAGTTACCCCAACAAGCTATTAGCCAAACACCCCCAATATATATTTGCAATTTATTACATGCTGCGAAGGATATGCTCCAAATATAGTTGTTGATTACTCTCAGTAACATATTATTCGTTTGTACCCACCTAAATCACATGTTCTAGGTGCATATAACTTATAAGGTTGGACTCGAAATTTCCAAACCAAACATGTAAATAACCGTTAAACCGACTCACGCGCCCGAATTGACAGGTTTGCCTGCAATGCCCATCCCTCTTGACATGACTCCAGTTACCGCAAGCAAATCCTATGCTCGAGTGTAGGATGTCTTCAACTATCAAATCTACTTCGCTTAGATTTCTTATGGAGTCCAAAATTCGTGAGATAAGAAGAGCACAGACTTATTCAATCGTGACCTAGCCAAACCTAAACCGCGCAACTAATTTGACTCCCCATAATACTGCTTCGGCCCATACCACCAATGGGGTTCATCTGATTCTCCTTTTCCTCGCAGCTGCCAATTGGACCTCAACTTGGAAGTCTCTGATAAGAATTCCCAAGGCCACCCACCCTTCCTTCTGTATATGTGAATCTGTATTCACCTTAACTATGACTCTCTTAGGTGGATTCTAGATTATTGTTTGTGTGCTAACATTGTTCTCACTCCCATCTTTTTCAACTATTGGTTCTCCTACATCAGTTTCACTATCTGCACAATACGACTTTTAACTATTTGAGGACTCATTGAGTATCCATTAATGATGATGTATTGTCTAAACTATTACTCTAGGATTTATGAACACGTTGCATCTAGCATTCCTATATGAACATACACGTAGGCCATATTATTATCATTTTTAGAATGGTGATTCAAATATACACCAAAAGATGAGAGTTTCCTCTTGGATGAGTTATGTGTATCGTCATGACTAATATGATACGACTATGGTTATAGTGATGAGGATTATTTTAGTAAATCCCATAAAATCGTCATGGTAAACACATGTAAACCGTAACTCCCCCAATATGTGTAAGGTTTTTTTTTTCTTTTTTTTTTTAAGTGTAAGTATATTACTAGAATATGCTATCCTAACATCATGACCAATTGTAATCTCAAGATCACAATGAACATTCAATCAAGTTATTATCAATTTATTTTATTTTACTTTTTTGGTGGAAATTGTAGGCTTTAGAATTTATTAAAAGTTAAAACATGGGCTATGACTTATTATGGAAAAAAAAAACAATACATATCTAGAGTATGTGTTCCGAGTAAGTATGAATGAACAATTATGTTATTAAGAATGAAGAATAAGTAAATATGAATGAAAAATTATGCTATTGAGAGTCAACAAAGACCACATTTGTAGCATATGCTCCAAAAATATTTAGGCACCGTTCTTTTGTGCGTTAACGCACCCAAACGCAACGCAAAATCAATAAAACCTACAGCATGACAAACGCAAGATAACGCAACTTATCACAATCTACTATTCACCTCTACTGACCTTTTTATTATTTCCTATCACAACACAACGCAACCTAAACGCAATTTATTGAAACACAAACGCAACGCAACGCAACGCACAAAAGAACGGTGTCTTAATAAATTACCGCAAAAAAGGGGTAATTAAGCATGCTATTACATTTTTATTTCTTTTCCCCCCCAAAAATATTGTTATATGGTCCACCGTTTGTATTAAAATTTTTAAATAATTCATTAAAAATTATCATAAATATATCAATATTATTACAAAATTCTATTGTTTTAAAGCATCAAACTATTTAAAAAAATTCATCATATCAATGTATTTGTACCTAGGTAGACGATATAATTTGCGCCAAAAAAAGGTTTTTCTGTTAACAGAGGAAGAGAAAGGTATAAAATCAGGGTCAATTTCCTTTGCCATTATCTCGTCTGATCCTAAATTTCCATTAAACGCTAAGTTCAGTCCATTTCTCTGCTTCTCCGATGCACAATTCACTGGAATTTTCACTCAGATTCAAGGTAAGCTAGTGATTTTCGCTTCATTTTCGGAATTTCGCAAACGTTTATGTGCTAAATTGGTTTTCCTTTATTCAATTGGTACATTTTTCTTGCTGATTGCTTGTAATTTCACATGCGGATCAGATTTTTTTGATGAATGTATTTGACGCTTTCGACAATATAGACATTGGGATTTTCTTTTAGTGAAATTTCATGATTGATTGTTGAGTTCTGATATGAAAAATTAACGTAGTAGACATTAGTGCGACAGTGCCTGGTGAAATTTAACTTTGAGAGTAATAGCTAAGATCAAACAATCAACTTTGAATTAAGATTTCCTTCGTTGATCTTTGGCGCTGAAAGTTTGGCTGCTATTGCTTTAGAAATGCCTGATTTTACCTGTGGTTACCTTCAACATTTCCTTGATGAATATGTACAAGTTATACAGTATAACTTAAGAAGTTAAGAATCATAGATTCTAATGCTCGGATTCTAGTTGTAGTGGAATTCAATTGTGAATTAGAATTAGTGATCCTTTGTTGTAAGTGAATTTTGATTCTGAAAGTTTGATATCTTTCCAGACCATATACCTTAAATCCTTGTTCCTCCTTGCCACAAATGTTGTTAATTTGCATGGGTAAGAATCATAAGATCGAGTTGTCTGACCCTCCTGTGATCACCACAGGGAATTCCGGGTATTAGGTCTGTTTGATTGGGTTCACAGCAAAGTTAGCTACTTCACAACAAAATAAGAGGAAACTGTTTATTGAGATGCTAATTAGTCTACTACAACCCAAGATGGGGTAAGAGGATTCTCTCCCTGACGAACAATACTTTGAGCTCAATTAAAAGGAGGCTTGGCTTAAACACATGATACAGCATGAAAGAACAAGAACAAATTTTTTAGCTGAATTGTTTTGAGTCAAAAAAAATAAAAATAGAAATTGATGACCACCATAATCCAACATCCACAGGGATGTATGTCCCTCATCTAGGGCCTGACAGAATGGAGGCTGTGAGTTGTGTCATTGGCATGTCTGTCAGCGTAGCTTCTGTCTCCAAAACTGTCAAGTGGTAGTCATAGCTTGCTTCCAGAGTTACTGCATCCTCTAATATTTTCACCACAGTTGACATGGGTGGCCTTCTTGCTGGCACAGTATGCAAACACCAGATTGCAAGCTTCACCGTCTTCTCTATGTCTTCACCATTTTGTTGCATTTCTTGGCAGCATTGGTCCATCACTTCAGATAGGTTGCCCTCATCAGCCTTGTTTTTCACCAGGTGGATGAATAAGGTGCTCTCATCAGGGTTGGAACAATCAAAGCTCTTCCTTTCAAACACAACTTCCAACACTACAACCCCAAAGCTGTATATATCAGCTTTCTCTGTTATCCTCCCACCTAACCACTCCGGTGCCACATACCCCCTTGTTCCTCTCATTTGGGTCATTACAAAGCTTCGATCTCTGTCTATCATCTTTGCCAGGCCAAAATCAGATAACTTGGCATTGAAATCAGTGTCTAGCAGCACATTTTGGGGCTTCACATCCAGGTGGGCAATTCTTTTCCTGCATTCCTCGTGCAAATAGGCAAGCCCCCTAGCAACGTGTAGAATGATCTTTTTCTTGGCATTCCAAGAAAGTGGATTTCTTGAACCAGGGTTGAAAATCCACTTATCCAATGACCCATTGGTCATATACTCATACACCAGGAGCCTGTTGAGCTTGTCTGCGCAATATCCAACCAATTTCACCAAGTTAAAATGGTGTATGCTTCCTATAGTCTGAATTTCTGCTAGAAATTCCTTCCTTCCTTGCCCGTGATGATCCAAACGCTTCACAGCGACTTTGGTCCCATCACTTAAGGTTCCTTCAAAAACTGAACCGAAGCCTCCTGCCCCAAGCTTCCTTTCTACGTCAAAGTTGTTTGTTGCTCTCTGTAGGACTTCCGAGGTGAATATCACCAGAGAATCTGGTGATATTTGAGATAAATCCCCCCAGTTTTCTGCATCTTTTTGCACTTGTACCGCTCGCTCTCTCATCCTGTACACATTCAATAGAATCAGCAATACAAGAGTGCAAATAGTGGGCAAGAATATTGCCAGCATAATTTTCAGCTTCTTTCCGATTGCCCCTTTGTTTGCACTATGGTGAAACGCAGTTCCAGGTGAACCACTAGGCGTTGCACTGAGGGGAGATCCAATACTAGGAGAGCCACTAGGTGACAGCAAATTGCTCTTGATATTTTTATTACCAGTAGTAAGAACAAGAACATCAGGCCGAAAACCTGGGACTTGGCCGCTGAGGTTATTGTTGGAGACGTCAATCTTTTGGAGTTGAGTCAGGGTAGTCAGGCGCACAGGGATAGTGCCTGTCAAGTGGTTATCATTAAGGTACAACTCCCTCAAACTAGTTAAGTTAGAAAATGCAGGAGAAATGCTGCCGCTGAACCCTTGCTTTGCAAAGTTAATAAGAATAACAGCAAGCCCGCGAGAACCACAAGTCCCAAACGTCCACTGCTTACAGGCATTATTCCCTGTCCATGATTTGGCAAGCTCCATGGGATACTCCAAAGCAGCGGCAATTTCGAGCAAAGCTGTCACCTGGGTATCACAGTCCCCAGGAACATCCCTGCAGAAACTGTTTGTAGACCCAAGAGTCACCTGTGTATTGCTAGAAAAATCGGGTAGTGGCCCCTGGAATTTGTTGTTCTGCAAGGTTATATTCGCTAAAGAGGGCAAAGAACTCAAAGAGTGGGGCACTACACCTGTCAAGTGATTATCCCTAAGTTGGATATCAAAGAGTTGTTTACACCCAGACAAGTCTGGGATTGGTCCAGTGAACCTATTTGCATGAAGCCATACCTGGGTTAGCTGGGTCATACCTGACAACACGTCAATTGAGCCAGTTAGACCTGATTTCTGATTGTTGAGCCACAGGATCTGCATTGAAGTCATGTTTAATGAACCTGGGAGTGACCCAGTTAGGTTGTTGTAAGACAGCCTCAGGCTCTTCAGGCTAGGAAGTGAGGCAAATATATCTGGAAGAGATCCGAATATATTTGCATTGCTAGCAATAATCGTTTCAACGGAGGTAGAGTCTGCTATTTCAGAAGGGAAGGGCCAAGGAGAAAGATCTATGTTTTCGTTAAGAGTGAGAGTCTGAAGAGAATCGAGACCCGAAAAGGCACCAGGTGGAACCGACGTGAACTTGTTGGAGTCTAAGAGGAGGGATTGAAGCAGCGTGAGATTGGCAAAGGAGGGCAAGGGGCCAGAGAGTCTATTGCTGTCAAGGTAGAGTGATCTTAGCTGAGAGAGGGAATTCAGGGTAGGAGGTAATGTACCAGAGAGAGACTTGGAGCTCAAGTTGATTTCCGTTACCCTGTTGTTACGGTCACACCTAACGCCCGACCAATTGCAATAATTTGTCCCTGCAGACCAGCCAGTGGGGAGTGATGTCAGAGATTTAGCCATGGCATCCATGATCGGTTGGTCGTCATCTACAGCAGCAGCAGCTGGATAAAATGAGAGAAAACAAAAAGGGGAGGAGAGGAAAAGTATAAGAAGGAATGGTGCTGTTGACATTCTTTCATGAACGTCCATCAAGATCTTTCTCTTTTGTTTGTACTAATTTCAATTGCAGAAAGTTTATTACACAGTGTTTGATAATTTTTGATCAATGAAAAAGAGGGACGTTAACCAGGGAACAGAAGACTCTGTATTGTCCACAAATTTAGGTGTGGTTGTAGGTAAAATTGTCAAAGTCTTCTTCCAAGTCAAAGTCCATGTGTTCAGGGCCCAGGAGGAATATTTAATGTGTGTAGCCTTGAAGATTTGACAATATGAAAGTTAAGAGCAAAACAGCTTGTGGTAACAAAATTATGCTGACCCAGTCTACTAATGAGTTCTTTTTATCAGCTTTGAAAAACTTAAACAGCTTGTGAGGCACTATGCTTTAGACTACTATGACCCGAAAGAGGAGGGGAGGGGAGCCAATGGCAAAGCTTTGAGCTCAGTAAATTGTGACAGACAGGCTTAACATAAACACATGACTAAGCCATGAAAGAACAAGAAATATTGCTGCTGAATTGAAATGATTTATAGAGTTGTCATAATCATCTAATAAAGATTGTCACTTTGGAATTACAAAATATAACACTAATTAATTGACTGTTTCTACAGCAGAAATTGAAGGCTGAACGACCATCCTTTCATCAGCCTGCAGCACTGTAATCTTCAGCCAACTGAACATGAAAGGAGAAAATGAGGCAACAAAGTGCTTCCCTATTGACCAGCCATCCCATACTCTATCAGGTACACTTGGTGCTGTCTACATTCCATCGCAGCCCTTCATTTTTAACTGGAAATGCTGAATATATGAGAAAATGACCAAGATCTGGTTAGAATAGAAACCCCTGTTGATACAATCCTTAGACGAACTTCCTTGTGGTCAAAGATCTATGACATTTCACTAGGGACATCATCTAGGACCTGATAAAACTGATACTGAAATTTGTGTTGTTTCTACAACTGGGTTTGCTTTTGTCTCCAAGATGGTCAAGGAGTAGTCACTGATAGTCTCCGGCATGAATGCACCCTCCAAAACTTTCACCACCATTGACATGGAAGGCCGCATTGCTGGCTCAGTGTGCAAACACCATATAGCAAGCTGAACAATTTTCTCCATGTAATGACCGTTGTGATGCATATCATCATAGCATTCATCCAGTAGATCCATTAACCCTTTCTCCTCAGCTTTCTTTTTCACCAAGTGGATAAGTGGAGTGCTCTCATCAGGCTGGGATCCATCAAAACTCTTCCTCTCAAACACAACTTCCAACACAACGATCCCATAACTATATACATCAGCCTTTTCTGTTATCTTCATACCTAACCACTCTGGAGCAAGATACCCCCTAGTCCCCCTCATTTGGGTCATTACAAAGCTTTGATCTCTGTCGATCAGTTTTGCTAGGCCAAAGTCGGATAACTTGGCATTAAAATCATCATCTAGCAGCACGTTCTGGGGTTTGACATCTAGGTGGGCAATTCTCATTTGGCATTCCTCATGTAAGTAAGCAAGACCCTTTGCGATGCCCAGGATGATCTTCTTCTTAGCATCCCAAGGAAGAGAGTGGCTTGCGTTTGTGTTGAAAATCCACTTATCCAATGATCCATTGCTCATGTACTCATACACCAGAACCCTGTTCATTTCTTCGGCACAAAATCCAACCAGTTTCACTAAATTGACATGGTGTATGCTTCCTATAGTACAAACCTCCGCTAGAAACTCTTTCCTTCCTTGTCCGAGATGATCCAGACGCTTTACTGCAACTCTAGTCCCATCATTTAACTTTCCTTCAAAAACAGATCCAAACCCTCCTCTCCCAAGCTTCTGCTGCATATCAAAGTTGTTGGTTGCAACCTTTAAGGCTTTGAAAGTGAACCTTATCGGGGAGTTAGGTGCCAGCCGCTGGAAATTTCTGCTCTCTGCAACTTCTTGGGATTCTCTCATATGTTCTCTCTTCTTATATGCAGTTACCAGAATCCATATCACAGCAATGCAAACTGTAGGAACAAGTACTATTGCCAATATCTTGATGTTCTCTAGCAGTTTTCTCTTTGCCCTGCGGTTGTCAAGGTCTCCAGCAGTTAAATTACTGTTGCTCAATCCTATATTCTTATTCCCAGTAGTGGAGACAGTCACCCAGGACCGGAAATTTGGCACCTTCCCAGTAAGATCATTGCTAGAAACATTGATTACCTTGAGTCGAGTCAAGGTTGTTAAACTCTCAGGTATAGTACCAGTCAAGTTGTTATCATTCAAGTACAAATCACGTAGACTTGTCAAGTTTGCAAGAGCAGGAGAAATGGTGCCATTGAATCCCTGCTTGGATAAGTTAAGTGCAGTGATTCTCTTGGATGCATCACAAGTCACAAATGCCCATCGCATGCACGCATCATTACCCTGCCAAGCCTCTGCAAGTTTTAATGGATATCCGAAAGCTCCGGCAACTTCTAGCAATGTCATAACCTGGGGATCACATTTTCCTGCAACGGTTTTGCAGAATAAGTTTGTATCCCCAAGGTTCACTGTCACGCTTTCTGGGAAAACTGGGTATGGGCCTTGAAGCTTGTTGTCTTGGAGTGAGATATTGAGCAACGAGGGCAAGGAGATCAAGGATGATGGGACAATGCCTGTGAGTAGATTGTTCTGCACTTGCAGATCAAAAACACTGCTTGAAATTGGGAGATCAGGGAGTGGACCAGTGAACCTGTTATTTGCTAACCAGATTTGCTTCAAGGAATTCATGCTTGCTAGTACATCAAGGGGGCCTGATAAACCAATGTACTGATGATCGAGCCACATGTACTCGATCCTTGTTTTACCAAGAGAAACTGGCAGTACACCTGTGAGGTTATTAGATGACAGCTTCAGGATTTGCAAACTGGTAAGATTACTGAAAATATCCGGTATGGGTCCACTGAGATTTGTATTAGTTGCAGAGAATGTCACCAAGATAGTAGATCCGGCTAATTCTACCGGCATAGACCAGGATCCGAGAGATGGATTGTCATCCAGAGAGAGGCTTCTGAGACGATCAAGGCCTGAAAAGGCTCCATCTGGTATAGAAGTGAAGTTGTTAGACTCGAGGTGTATTTCCTGCAGAAATTTGAGGTTGGCAAATGAGGGCAGAGCACCAGACAGGTGATTGTTCTGAAGGGAAATCGTGGTGAGATGGGACAAGGAATTGATATTGGATGGGAGAGATCCCGAGATATTTTTGGAAGGCAAACTGATAGAAGTGACAAAACCATTGCTGTCACAAACAACACCAGACCAGATGCAGAAATCAGACCCTAACCAACTTGACTGAGGACTGAGAGCTGAAGCCAGACCCTTCATAATTTCTCCATCAGCTGCACTCCAGAGAATAAACATAAATGAACAGGTACTTGTCAGATAAACTCAAATATGTACACTACAGCTAGCAGATAAATGAACAAGTACATAGTTGTCAGAGAAACAAATATATATGGTACACCAGAATAACCAAACCGAATACTCTGAATTCCCGCCCAGGCGAGGTATGGAGGGGTCTGATGTAATAGTCTTACCCTAAACTTTGCAATTTATAGACTGGTTCCAATTGAGCCAAGATTTAGAAATCATTCGCTACCTATTACTCTATGGAAAAGAAGAAGAAAGGTTTAATGAACCATTTTACTTTAGTCCATTACAATCTATGTACAAAAATGTATGCTACAGAAGACAGAAGAAAAATGATCACCTTCAGAAGGGCTAGCAAGGTGGTCAAGAACCTGTCCCTTGAGAGGGACATCAAGGACTTGGCCAGCAAAGAGCAAATTAGGATCAGTGATTCCATTGACCATGATGAGAACGTCTGAAGTGGTCTCGAACTCTGCAGCAATCTGATCCAAAGTGCTCCCAGGAGCGATCACGTGTCCATAGTGCACAACCTTCTGCCCCTCAACTTTATCACAGCTACATGGCAGTGGGATCCACAGCTTCTGGCCCACCATTATCAAGTTACCATCCTTGATATTATTTGCTGCCTGGATCTGCTGGAACGTCACGAGTCCCAAGAACGAGCCGTTTGCACCCGAGAACCGGTTGTTTGCTATGAAATACAGCGCATCGCCCTTGACAACTGTGTAGACAGGGACTTTGTCCGAGAGACCGGTGCCATTGGTGCAGCGACAAGGAAAGGGGACCCGGATTGTCTGGTTGGCGAATACGGTGTAATTTTCAGGGGTCGAAGGAGGGAGGAGGTTGGCTCCTAAGAGGGAGTTGAAGGAAGAAACCCCAAACAAGGTTTGGATGGAAGAAAGTGTGGTAGTGTTGGAAGATACATAGCCTACTAACGCTTGACATGTTGCATTTTCAGTGACACATTTGAAGGATGGAGGCGGCTGAGATAGCGTACAGATGACATTCAACAAGGCGAGGAACACGACCAAGAAACTTCGAGGTAAGCACATTTGATGCCTAATGACCATTTTTGTTTACTTCTTTGTGGGTTTTGGTGTGAGTATCTGAATCCTTAACAGGAGTTTGTTTGCTCCATCATAGGCAAAAAGAATGTATTGTTCAAGACTCAAGTAAAAAAAAAAGGAAAAATACTACAAGAAAACTAACAGAAAAATGATAAGGCAAAGTCATAGTTTTGATTTCTTCAAACCTCAATGTTTGATGTCATTTTCTAGAGCATTAACAAATAAATAAATAAAAAAATCTTGACAGTGAGGTGCAGCTGACAATCTTGACCATAATAAGCCTACAAGTAACTTGAAAGGCTTTGACTTGTGTGGCTTTGATCTGATATATGATGGGCATTGATATATGTTAATAATAAGAAACGTTGAATTGATTTATTAAAGTTTTGCAATGTACATTATTTATGAGTGACATTTGTTGTGACGAATTTGGAGTGAAGTTGGGCGATGGCAAAGGCGATTTTTTTCCTTAAAAAATTTTCCAGAAAAGACTCCAATAAACTGTGATTCAACTTTTGGAGAGTCACATTGATTTTCTTTGTTCTTATTTTAGTCCTGCTCAAATTAAATCAAGTTTGGAAACTGTATGGGAAAACTTAGGAGTACCTCTCATTGGGGAGGTGTATGTATTCATAATTCAGAAATATGATATTGCATTTGGTGTGACTCGAGAGAATTTGTAAGAGTTTGTGTGAGTTATTATATTCTCTTTGTGAATTGCTTATTGTGCTCTTTACCAATACTATATTCGCGAGCTGTTCCAAAATATATTTGTAATCAATTAACTGGTTCTACTGCAGAATTTGAAGGTTGAAAGAGCATCGTTTCATGAGCCTGCAGCACTTTCATCTTCAGCCAATTCAACATGAAAAGAGAAAATGAAGCAACAAAGTTGGTTACATCTCATTTCAGTGCTTGTATATATATATATATATCGACCAGTACTCCACTTCATGCAGCTAAATACTCCAATGGATATAATTTGATGTTGTCTACATGCCATCACAGCCCTTCATTCGACAGTGAAAATGCCAACCATATGAGAAAATGAACACTTCCCTGTCAGCAAAGATCTTTGACATTTCATTAGGAAGCACCTTTCTCATCATCTAGGACCTGAAGCTTATGGTGCATTTGGTAGTGAAATATTTGAGTCTCATATTAATAAGTCTACAAGTAACTCCAAGGGCTTTGTTGTGTGGCTTACACAATATCCTCACACCCATGTCTAGAATATAATCCCTCTGGCCTCTATACCAAAGTATAAGCCATTTTTGTAAAAAACACAAAAATTAATAAAATACTCCATATGACTAATGGGGTTGTTTAGATGTTTTTGATAGTCGTGCTAAAGAAAAAATAATAGTGTCAATGTATAATAGTGAAAAAGAAAAGATAAAGTTGGTCTAGGAAGTGAGTTAGACAAAAAAAGAAGCAATTCACAGTTATAAAGAATCCTCTATAATATGATACTAAAATTTAAAAATGACAAATATGGTGAGAAAAAGAAAAAGTTACCTTTTTTTGAAAAAAAAGTTAAACTAATAAATAATATGAAATAGAGAAAAGAGTAACTACTTTCTCAAGAGTTGATTTTTCAAATAAATATCTTACTTATTTTTCTCAATCTTCGATCTTTAAAAAGCCCAAATCCTGGCCCAAAAAAAGCCCAAATCACCAGTTGTCGAGGTGAGTGCTGATGTGAGAAGCTTTTGGTGCATTAGAATGAACCAACCAGCTTACAGAATTCTGACAAAACAAGAAAACCCACAGAAACTTGATTCATTCCACGACGTGCTGGCTGTGTATGATCTGATACACCCGCACGCGCTCAATTACTTCCCAACTCACAAATTGCAGCGCCAAATAATGAACGCAAAGGCCTTAATCTCATTATTCCCTACGACGTGACGACATGTTCTAACTTTTTCCCATTTCTGTATATTCAATTCAATCTTTTCTCACCAACTCTAATATTCATTCATTCATTCATTCATTCATTCATTCATTCATTCCCTTTCTTCCTTCCATTAATCCTCCACTTTCTTCTTCCCACATTCGAAAACCCTAACAAAACACACAAATTCATACCAAAACCACCCCATACAAATGATACAATTCTGCATTTCCAGAGAATTCACATGAACACCTCCATCCTGTCACAACACTTGGATCAAAGCCTCCATCTTGTGCTCTTCCCATCAAATTCTTGATCATCATCATTCATCACCATCCTCATTCATCATTGTTATTGTTAACTACAATCAGAATCAGCGATATCAATCCCGGAAGATTGCTGATCATTGTCGTTATTGATTACAATCAGAATTCTGCTGTTCCAGAAATTAATATGAACACCTTCATCCTGTTGCTACACTGCGATCAAAGCCTCCTCGATCCTGTGCTCTTCCCGTCAAATTCCTGATCATCATCATCATTCATCATTCATCATCGTCATTGTTAATCACAATCAGAATCAGCCATATCCAATCCTGAAAAATTGCTGGATCATCATCATTACTGATCACAATCAGAATTCTGCGGTTTCAGAAATTAATATGAACACATTCATACTGTTGCACTGCGATCAAAGCCTCCTCGATCTTATGCTTTTCTCCTGAAATTGTTGATCATCAAATTGCTGATCATCATCATTGTTGATTACAATCAGAATCAGAATCAGAATCAGCGATATCCAATCCCTAGAAATGGGGGACCACAAGCGAACGAGAACGATGACGATGAGCTGGGACGGTTTGGCTCTCGACGACGATGACGACGACGACTTCTACGATTCTAACAACCGCATCTCCGCCGTCGTCCCCTTCGACTCCCACTCGCCGGAGGATTCCTCCGACGAGGACACCTTCGAGGAGCCTCGCCTGTCCTTCGCCTCCGCCGTGTCCTCCTCCTCCTCGTCCTCCGCCACCTCCGATTTCGGCGGCGTCTCCACCGCTCCTCCGCCGGCTCCGGCGACGACGTCGGAGGATTTCGAGATGTGGCTGGTGGCGCCGGCGTCGATCAGCGAGCGTCGTCGGAAACTCTTGAAGGGAATGGGGCTCAACAGCAGCAAGGAGCTTCTTCGGCTCAGCACCTCCATTGCCATGTCGAAGAAGTTCGTCGATCCTTCGCCGGAAAAACTCGCCGACGATCGTAAAATGGATAAACAAGAAGAAAAGGAAAAACCGTCCTCTAATGGCGACGAGGTGGAGCACCACCAGACGCCGCCGCAGTCTCATCCGCCATTACTGATCCGATCAAGGTCAGACAGCGATATCGATCCATTTTCAGCGGAGACAAAACGGAGAAAAGAGCAGATCATGGGGAGCAACGTGTCCAAGCAGAAATTGACCAGAACTTCATCCAATTTTGCTCCATTTACGAGCAGAATCTCTGTTTTCAATCCTGATTCCAACACCACCCCGAAAAACGACGATCACAACACCAATGTAGATCAGATTTCTAGCCCTAATGTTGATAGAAACGCTGCTACTAGTACTAAGAGGAATACTAGGGCTCATCAGCAGAGCAGTGATCAACAACTGGGTGCATTCTTCCTGATCAAGAATCTGGACACCGGGAAAGAATTTGTTGTGAAAGAGTTTGCCAACGATGGGATGTGGAACAGGTTGAGTGACCTTCAAACCGGGCGGCAGTTAACCATGGAGGAGTTTGAGAAGTCGGTCGGGTATTCGCCCGTTGTCAAGGAGCTCATGCGGCGGCAGAATGTGGGGTTGACAGTGGACCAGGGCGGCAGTGGGGCCCACCTCGAACGCAAGACTAGCTTAGTCAACGCGTTGAAGAAGTTCGGGTTCAGCAAAAGGCGACGAAACTCCCTTCTCAAGAGCATCAACAAGTCCATCTCTGAGAAGGGTAGGGACAAAGACCACAAAGATAGTATTGCCAAGAAAAATGGTGAGAGTAGTAGTAATAGTAATGAAGGTAGTAAGGAATGGGTCAAGGTGCGGACGCAAGGGAAGAATTTCAAGGAGTTGACCGCATTGCGACTGTGTCAGGAGATTCGGGCCCACCAGGGGTCCATATGGGCCATGAAGTTCAACGCAGACGGGCGGTACCTGGCGAGTGCGGGGGAGGACATGGTGATTCATGTGTGGGAGGTCAACCAATGTGAGATTGCATCATCATCATCTCATGATGATGATGATAATTCTACAGTTACCACCATGACGTGCCCTTCGCCTGATATTGGAATTGTTGGGTCTCCTATGGTGGAGAAGAAGAACATGCCTGATTATGTGAGATTGCCCGAGACCATCTTTGCCCTCTCGAACGAGCCCATTTTCTCGTTCCATGGTCATTTGGACGCGGTCTTGGACCTTTCTTGGTCCACATCTCAGGTTCGTTTTGGGTGGCCCTTTACGTGAATTCTTGCAACTTAGGGTCTGTAAAATTTGTCAGTAAATAGATGGTATGGTAAAAGTTAAGTTTTGGTAAACTTTAGGTGAATAAACTTGGGTTTTGGCAAGTATGTGTTATTAGTACAGGTAGACATGTAAGTTTTGGTAGGTCCTGGTAACTTTTGGCAAATATTTACCCCTACCCGCTGACAGCAAAATTTGTGCAATTGATTGATTGGGAAATAATGGGGTGTTTTGTAGTTGCGATTGCTTTCGTCGTCAATGGACAAGACAGTCAGGCTGTGGGACTTGGAGAAGAAAGCTTGTTTGAGGTTATTTGAGCACAATGACTATGGTAAATCCTTCATTTATTTCAGTAGACTAACAGTGATATTTCTTCTTTTTTATCTTTATAATAATATGAATGACTTCTGATTGTTACATTTATGATTGCTGAAACATACAGTTACATGTATACAATTCAACCCAGTGGATGATGACTACTTCATAAGCGGGGCTCTTGATGCGAAGGTCCGGATTTGGAATGTACCGAAGAGACAGATTGCTGATTGGACAGACCTTAATGAGATGGTCACAGCTGCTTCCTATACTCCCGACGGACAGGTTATTCACTTAGTTATTGTATTTCTTTCGATTGTATTTCATTCAGTGTATTGAATATAAGACAAACTATTGTCAACCCTTAATTAACACACCCAGTATCAACTGAACACACATTCAAAACAGAACCTTCTTCATAACACAGAACAAGATTGATCGATTGTTTTGGGCCATTGCTAATTTGTTTGACGTAGAGTACTAATATGCAAATCCAATTTCTTTGCAGGGTGCTGTGGTAGGTTCGCACAAAGGGAATATCCGTACGTATAGCATAACTGGTATGAGTTGCTTTTAAACACTAAAGAGTGAAATATAGCGGCGTTCATTTAAGTCTCATACTGTGAAGTGATCATTTATTCATGGATTTGTTCACAAAATGCAGATGGAAAATTAAATCAAACAAATCAGTTTGTTATTCAGACAAAAAAGAAATCTGGTCCAAAGAAAGTTACTGGTTTTCAGGTAGCTAATTCGTCTACTGTTATTTATTGTGTTGCAAGAATAATGTGGTGATATATACATCCACACGTATTCGTATTTACATTTATATCTTGTGTACTGCTAGTTCCCTGCTGATGACCCAAGTAAGGTTCTTGTATCTTCTGCGGATTCCAGGATTCGAATATATGATGGCTTAGACTTAACCCAAAAGTTCAAAGGTAATACATTTATTTCATATCATTAAACGAATATTCTTCATTTAGATGGCTATCAATCTACTATAGATACTGAATGTATCTGCAAATCAGGACTCCGAAATACAAGCAGCCAAATCGCAGCTTCATTTAGCCCCGATGGGAAATACGTGATCTCTGCGAGCGAAGACTCTAGTGTTTACATTTGGAGGCGAGAACAACAAACCGGAAAAAGCAAGAGCATAATCCGAACGAAAACATACGAATATTTCCCCTGCAAGGATGTATCGGTAGCCATCCCATGGCCCGGCAGTGCAAAATTCGAACCGCCCACAGTGCAATTACACTCCAAGAGACACTCTAGGAGGTACATTGCTTCCCTTGTTTCTTCAGCAGTCGGATCACCTAAGAAAGACGGCCCTGAGAAGAACTCCAAGCGGCCTAATTTGCCCCCGTTGCCAAACAAGAAAGAATCCAATGCTACAGATAACAAGAGCAACAACAACAATAAACCCCAGAATAGTCCTACTAACGCAGAGTCTGAGGGGAACAATATTGTGGAGGCAGATCAAAAGGTGACTAGTAGTCCAGAATCGGAGTCGTCGAGGATCACAAGGTCCGAATCAGGATTTAGTGACTCATTCAACTCATCGACAATAGGAGGATCGCGATCACTCAGACATGGAGAATCGCCTTCTATAACGAGCTCTACTTATGGGTCATCTTCGTCGTTTTCGTGGGGACATGGTTGGTCATGGTTTGATGGGAGTGGAAGCCATGGGAGTGGTGATATTGTGCAGGCAAGAGCATGGGGATTGGTGGTTGTTACTGCCGGGCTAGGTGGGGAGATTAGGGCTTACCAGAATATTGGAATCCCAGTTAAAGTCGGGCGTCAGGGTAGTATTTTGAGATGAAGGCTTTGGTATAATTTTATACATGTTGAATAGAGCAAAAAATGGTACAGAATTGACCCCTTTTGTTTTGGGAATTAGTTTTGGGGGTTGTGAAAATTATACATACTGAATACACATAGTGATGATAGAAGCATTAGCGCGTAGATTTTGTCTCCAACCATACAGGCTACCAGGGTTCTTAAGAGTTTAGATTAAGTTCCCATTGCAGATTGGTATGATTATTAGAGATATCGAAAAACTCGTTGCTCAATTTAAGGATTGTCCCGTCAACACATGTATGCGTAAAGGCAATATGGCGGTTCACTAGCTGTGGTTAACCAGGGACCATGTTATTATGAACGACTTTCTATTCTTTGGACATACAATTCGGCCTTGGAGATTTGTTTAATTTTGATAGAAGGGTCTTGTAGATTATATTGTATCCATTTATCACCAAAGAAAAAAAAAAGATACTGTTTCAAAAGCTTAGGAGTCAGGATATATGCTTGTAATTACGAGCTCTTCTTCAGAAACAGCATACATACTTGATTAGCCTAGTGTTGCTTCTTCATTTGCCCTTACAAATGTATCAGATATAAACTTTTCTTTGACAAAATAGAGGTGCCTTTTTTGCACACTTTAGATAATAACTTTCAGTGTTCTTGTTTCCATTATTTTCTAAAATGGCAAAAGTTTTGGACCATAGGCAACATTTTTTCTGGGGGGTGGTTGGGAAAATGTTACCCCTGATTCAACCAAATCACTGAAAACTTTAGTACACAAAATACATTTTCATCAATATGACATTACAACATAAATTGAGATTGAAATTGAAAGTTAAATCACTCTCAACCAACCCCAAATCTGACGCCCTAAAAGTTACCCTGAAACAGGGCGTGGGGTACGATGTAGCAGTTTGAATTGCATAACCTTGAAATGGAAACTTGTACATAAATAAAGGAAACATCAATCTACTCCCTATTTCATCAAATTTGCTGAACTTCCTCTGTGACAACTTGTGCCAAACTGTTTGCAATAAGAGTTGTAGGATCTCCAAGAAGAAAAACATAGGACTAACGAAGATTTTGAGGGCATTCCACAAGGTGTTCCCATTATTTCTCTTGTTCTTGGATTTGCAATTCCATGAAACATTTGACATGATAATCACACCCCGACTTCGATACATATGACCACCCCCTCTTCTTATGAGTACCTGAAAACCCCAATATAACAAAATAGTTAGACAAATTCACAAACAATATAAGCAAAGCGTGCGGAGCTCAATTGAACCAGTTAAGGGCGAAAACAGATATAGTGTGTGTAGTGCGATCTATCAAGTACCATCGTTTGTACTACAAGTCATTGCTTCTCTGAATCTCTCTATCTCTGCGTGAGTTGTGTACGCAAGATCAACTGTGATTGTTGAGTCAAAGTGAGGTAGATAGAGATTGTGTAATCTCTATCTGATAAACACGTTGCAATCCTTTAATAGTGCGTCGTTTTTGTGGGTTTTTTTTTAATTTTATTTGGACTTTTCCACATTAAAATCCTATATCAATCTCATTTCTGTTTACCTTTATTATTCTTTTGTTACCAACAACCCCTGAATCCTAGCCCTGAGTCATCAATGTAAACATTACAACTAACCTTGGAGCCGTTTTTTGCCACAAAACTTGCACTCACGAGAAGTTCCTTCCCCTTGAAGCCTAAATTCGACACCCCGACAAGTTACCCTACTCTTTAGCTTGACACACATAGGATGGAAACTCATCCCATTCTTTTCACAATGATATAAGAACCCTTCAATAGCCTTTCCACAAGCATCACACCGCCTACGAACCTTGCAATTCTCGCTCTCACGCAAGCACAATGGCAGACTCTCGAAATGTCGACATTCATGCCCTTGGAATGTCACCATGGGAGACGGCGACACGCATTCTTCATGCGTCTATGTCGCATTTATCACATCTATATCTCGGCCCAAAACCCTGCATTTTGCACCCGAAACATTCGTACGTACTTTTGAGGGTTATTTTCTCAAGGGGATGTTCCGGGTGGCTAGGATGAATCCTTTTGGGAATGGTATAAATTCGGGTTAACTCCGCAGGGATGTCTTTAAGGTTGGGGAGGTTGTCGCTACGTAGTAACGAATCACGAGCAGGGTGGTAATCTTCATGCAGTCCCATGAGAAACTGCATAGCTTTCGCGCTTTCCTGATATTGTACAAACTTTGTAGCGTCTGCTCGAGAGCTGAATTTGGGCTCAAACGAAGCCGATTGAGCCCAAATGCATTGCATACGGGACAAGAAATCGGTTAGAGATTCGCCCTTTTGCTGCTTGAATGTACCAACACATAGTTGATATTGATGTCGAACCCCGACATTCGAATTAGACATTGATGGTACTAATATATATATTAAAAAAAAAAAAAAAAAAAAAGAAAAAAAAATATAAAAAAGCAGAAAAAAATATTAAAACGAAACAACACACAAACAAAAAAGAAGTCAAAAAAAGCAAAAGATGAACAAAAAAAATTGGATGGTAGTATGGTAATAATATATGGACCGACGAATATTTTGTGTTTGGAGTAAAAAAGAAGAGGGTATAAAGGAAATGATTAAGATGAAGGAGGAAAACTTTGGTTTGTAAACTGGTTGTTTTAATTACTTGGTGAGTTCAAACTCTGATCTCCCTGCTTGTATTTATAAAGACTACTACAAATTATGATTAAGTTTCTACTATGCAGAAAATGCTTAGAAACTATTAGAGCAAAAAAAGTATGTTTAAAAAATGACTAACTTCTCCAACAAACATCCATTGAAAGTCCAAAGAAGTCCATAGCAAGAGGAAGAACATGGTGGTCTTGGTGAGAAAAGAATGCATAATTAATAATTGGTCAACTTAGTTTTGTTGGGAGAAGATATAAAAAGAGAGATAGATTAAGTATGGGTGGTTGGGATCTTCTTTACAACTCATCAATGTGCTTTAACAAGAAGCATACAAGAAAATATTGCATCTCTTTAATCCCCACTATATTAGGTGTGACAAAATGGTCAAAATTCTAGGTAATAGTCCTTTGTTTTGAATGTTTTAGTAATTTGCAAACATTGTCCAAGACTCTTTCTTATTGGAGTATTTACATAATTTGGATAGTTGAAAAGGTTTTTTTTCTCAACTTATAATAATGGGTTAGAATAAAATGTTTTTGTTTATTTTTCATGATGTAGTAGGCAAGGAACGATTTCTAAATCTTGAATTAATTGAAACCAATCTCTTTAAATTGTAAATTTAGGGTAGACTATTACATTCGACCGCTCCATACCCAAGTAGGACTTCTTTGGTTTTGTCTAAGACTGCAGACGATAACTTCTAGTTTTAATTTTCTTGTTTGTAAGCATTTATTTTTTTTTTAAAAAAAAGTTAAAAACCGTTGATAATAATTTTAATTTTCTTCGTCTCCATTTTTTCCCTAAATTTTTTGTTGAAATAAAATATACACAAAAATATCTAATTTCAAACTCTTTTTCACACATTAAATAAAAATTCATTTTATTATTGAACTCCAATGTATTATCATTTGGGTTCTCAAACACAAAAAATAAATAGTTAGATAATTCATTCTCTCTTTCTTTCTTTCTTTCTTTCTCTCTTTTGTACAAAAAAAGGATAAGTTTCTCCTCTTCAATACCAACATGCTCCAATCATTAGATGAGTTCTACAAAAACCTGCTAATTCCTGCGGTTAAATTTGTAGTCTCTTCATGCAGCATTATATCTCTTGATGCTTGCTTTAATTAGGGCCTTCAAACCAAATACACTATACATACATCATAAGAATCACATTAATTATTATATTCTCCTCTTTCAATTCTAGCGATAATTTAACCGATTAATTAAGTTAGCCATGTGTTATGTGCATAATTGATGTTAGGGCCTCATTAATATCAATTTATTACGTGTTCCTGGAGTTTGTGTTCCAAATAGTATGGTTGTTCACTCGCAATAGTGTGATGGTTGAATTGTAGATATCCTGTAGTATAAACTCCAGGTGTATGTAATATATATCGCTTGTTAATCGACGTTTGAAGGCACATAACCTGCTCCTTTGATGGACACTAAGGGACCCCGATAAGTGCTACGACTAATCAAATTGGAGTCGAGGAATAATACTATGACTGTGATGTCGTCGTGAAAATGTCTTCGAACTCCTCTATCGATTTTCTTAAGATCTGAATATCTCATCTCTCTTTTCTTGGCTGCCTCGCGAAGTGCCGCTTTAACAAGCTTTTTCGCAATGCCCTGCAACAAATCAAGGATTATTAAACATGGTTCTCATGTGATGGTATAGCAAAAAAATCAAGGATCATATATTAAACATGGTTCTCATGTGATGGTATAGCAAAAAAATCAAGGATCATATATTAAACATGGTTCTCATGTGATGGTATAGCAAATCAAGCATTATCGAACAGGGTTCTCATGTCATGTTTTAGCAAATTAAACATTATTGAATAGGGTTCTCATGCCATGTTTTAGCAAATCAAGCATTATTGAACAAGGTTCTCATGTGATTCTTATAGATAAGTTGGGAGTTCAACTCATAGAATTGTAATTTTACCCTTTGAAAATGCAAATTTTGTGCAAACTTTCTGAAGTTAAGATGGTTCTTGCCTTGAACATTGTTGTACAAGTAAGGCCGTGTTTTATCCTTTGTTAATTTACCAACCACGTCACCCCATTTAACGAAGAATTACCTAAAATATTTTTAAATTGCCATTACAGTCAATATTATGCGGAATATTATGTATGTTTGTAACTTTCTGCATAACCTTATCTAATTTTAGCCGGCATTACTTTACTAACGGAAAGAACATGGTCGATTTAGGTTAAATCAAGGTTAAGTTGCTAGTTCCACACCAAATTGAGTTCAATATAGAGGTCATCTTCTCTTAATTAGTTGTTTCATTTAGACTTTCACTTGGTTCTTGAAACGTGAAATGTAAGAAAATTTTAATCTCCCTTTAGTGAACGAATATAAGAATCAAGTCTCATTTTCTTCATCAATCTCTATCTTCATTTTCTCCCTCTCCGATGCTCTCGTTTCATTTAGTTCATCATGTTTTTGGCCCCAATTTCTCTCTAATAAGGAAAATATTCTATGATTATAGCAGCCAAATTTTTCATGATGTTTTCCATTAAATCTCATTCTTCTTATTATTCACCACCAAACGAAGACAAGTAAATCATTTTAACCTTTTTCTCCCCTTTCCATCTTACTTTCCAAGAACCAAACGTAACCTTCGTATTTTACCATTCGAGCCTCAATAATGTTTTCGTACTTTCTCTTATTACCATATAAACAATAGCACACGTATATATTATGCTTTGATTTTTATGAAGGATAACACAACATACATGACGAGGATTGGTGTTGACAATATCAACAGCACACTGGTTACTTAGGTGATCCCACAAGCCATCTGAAGCAAATATAAGAAACTGGTCTTCAGGAACCAGTTTTTGCACTGATACTGAAGGCTCAGCTATCAAAATAGGTTCGCTAAATGGTTCAGACAACCTAAACTTTGCTAACAATGGTGGTTTGTTGAACTCTGCGCGCTTTAAGTATGCATCCCCGATGGATCTTGATATCTGAAATATATACGTAAGGAATTTCGTTAATCCAAATAGAAACAAGATCGAAAATTAACATGTTCTTTGAACTATAGTTGGTACGTAAAATTTTGTCCGATTTGAAGACTCAAATTTGTAGTGTCATAGGGCCATAGCTTGAATTTTTTTTTGTCCAAATATCAATTTGGACAAGATAGTTCTCTTATTTCTTTTGTTTGAATCCGATTTTGACCTGAATTTAACTCTATCTGCATTGTTCGACCTAGTCTGATAGAGAGATCCAGATAACATGTAGCCCTAGGAAAAATTTGGGGGACAATCAGACTCGTAAATATTAAAATTCAAACGAAAAATTGATGACTGTTACCAGTCGTCTTTTTTGGTCAGACCAAATCAAAAATGTATTCCGAGTCAAAGTTTAGTTTGAACAATAGAAATAAAAGAATTTTTGTTCATTTTTGATAAAATCAAACAATGTTAAAATTCGAACGAAAAATCTATGATCATGACCGCTGCTTAGAATTACCGACTTAACAAAACCAAAAAGAGAAATGGATGACCGTTACTCAGTCTTTTTGGACAGACCAAATCGGACAATTCAGACAAATGTAAATCAAGGTGAAAATTAGGTTTCGGGCGATAGACAATGAAGAAATATTGTCCCTTTTTTGGTCAAATCAGCCAATGTCGAAATTCGGATGAAATATTCATGATTGCACTTGGTTTATTCTAGGGCTGTAAAAACTTTGCCAATTTTGCACTATCATCTTCCTCGTCAACATTTCGACATTGGCCGACCCAAATTTGACCATTATTTTGGGACCCCCACTTAAGAATCAATGACTTAACAAAACCAAAAAGAGAAAGAGGACTCACTAACCTGTATTAAACCCTTAACACGCCAAACATTGTGCTTCAAAACCACAATATTTGGATCATCAGGATGCAACGACTGCAACTCCTGTCTGACAGCTTCATGGCATGCATTATGCTCCGCTGACAGTTGAATTGCCTTCACTAATCCATCAGAGACATCCAGTTTTCCAAGCACTACACGAGAATCACCGACGTTGGCTACGTAAAGATACCCATTGCAAACCACACCAACCAGACAACAAGATCCCACCGAAGCAAGTTGTGGTTTTTCTTCCCATAGTCTTTTTACCAAACCTAGGAATTCTTCTTCTGTAAATAAGTATGCTTTCTTGATAAGATCGGCTGTAATGCCTTGGTTCTCTAGGGTAAATCCTGTGTTGTAAATGATCAATGAATAAGTAAATAACTCCACATGCAGAAATATATTCATGAACAATGTCTATTATAAGGGAGCGTTTGGTAGAATTCGAGTGAAATGAAGTTTGTTATGGGAAAGATTTTCCTAGTAAGGTGTATTTTCTTGCTGTCTTTTGAGTCTGCCGGAATCAATCTCTTCATGCACTGAAGGCTGCCTCTCAAGTCTAGACCCACAACTTTTTTCTTTCTTTTGGAAACCATGATAAGTATGACATGTGTTGCAATCACAATGTTTTGATGCAATGATTTATATATGTGATATCTTAACCCTCATTGGAGTCTTTAAACTTGTAAATCATTCACATATGATACTTGTTGTAATCATATTGTTTGTGCTCACTTTTAAATATGTTGAGATATAATTTGTTGAGCCTCATTCGAGTCTAAAACATGTAATATGGATGCGAGTGATGAGAAATAAATAAAATGAAGTAAATTTTCACGAATATAAAAGAATATACATACTTTTAATGTTGTCGAACAGATGATCACATACGAATCGAGCAGCTTCTGGACCCCCATGACCATCATAAACTCCGACAAAGGTTCCTTGAATATTACTGTCAACTGAGCTCAAAGGACCAGACTCTAATTGGCTATAATCCTCTAGTAAATTGTTGGCTTGGACAACCGCCATGGAGAATTCACCATTTACATGTTTTCCTAAATTTTTCTGCCACAATAGCCCGTCAAATCGACCGCTTCCATCTCTGCTACTTGTAGAGTTCTCACCGTCAGCAGAAGCTTTCCAGCAAGGGGTCACAATTCTCTTAATTGTAGTAGTAACCATACCTTACATACTTATTTCAACCAAATGAACCAGCAAACCTATAGCTCAGATCAAAAGTAGTAACACTATCAAACTCTATATTGAATACTTGCTTTTCTTCAACTGGAAAACCCGGATCACATCGGGAACTTAAAAACACCATTAATCTGTACATATACACGATAAAATTGATCAATTGATGATGGACATTGTAGGAAGTCTACATGTAGTAACATTTAATCTTTGTACGTAGTTGATAATGTTCTTTAAATAACTATACTATGGACAACTTGCTCATCGCTTTAGAGTTAAAAAACATTGTCAACAAAGGGACAAGTTTTCATCACGATATAGTTAAAAGTGCTTGATCAAAGATAAGTTTTGAAAAACATTACGTTTCTTTACATAACTAAACAAGACAGTCCTCTTTTTAATGAACTAAATACAATAATATAGGTAAAAGATGTTTTAATGTACTTGATATATATGCATGTATATAAGGATAGTTGGCTCACAAAATGTCGGAGGTTTTGGGGAACGGTCTTACCAATAATATTTTTGCATATATATTATTTGCAATTATATTTATGGATATTTTTTACATAAAACAAGAGTGTTTCTCTCTAAGAATTTGGTGATTGAAGGACCTCTTCCAAGGGAGTTTGGTTGTATAGCTTTAAGCCTCAACGAATATAAAACTAGTCTCAATGCTCCAATTGTTTAGGGCTTTTCTACTCCCTTTGCCGCTTTCAACTGACCCCCTTGGTATAACTTTAAAGTAAAAAATGTATACATACACTTTCTATCATTGAAATGTATAATAAAACAATGAACTCACATGAATGTAATATGAAACTATATAAATTGAATTAGCAAAACTTAATTATTTTTTGATAATGATATATACACGAGCAACTTCAATTCATGACAAAATTAATTAACCATCAATTATTTCTACAAATGAAATAAAATTGATAAGAATATAACTCATTTTTACTTGAACATACCTTGAATATACGTTATAATTGATAGTCGATAATATTTGCGATCATCAAAATTGACAATCAATTATTAATGCCCCATCAATTGAATGATTTTGTTGAATGTTGCAACAACAAGGGATATTGCAATGGTGACAAAAAGAGATGAATGGCAAGACAAAAAAGAAAGAAAGAGGGGATATTAAGAGACTTTTTTTTTCTTGCAATCCCTTTTGTGGCAATTTTGAAAGAAATAGATTTTATATGAATAGCAAAATTTTTGGGAAATCCATTTTCTTAAAAACAGGGAACAATGTCAGGCTGTGAGTTGTGCTCCATCTATTCTTAAAAATATTTTTTTTCCTAAATTTATTAAGCTATAGAGAGTTTTTGACTTTGAACATAAACAAACCACCATCTTAGGCAACTTTTGCTCATCTCTCTTTCTCCCTTTTTTTAGTAAACTAACCATGTCTTTTTTGGGCTCAATAGATTGTAAATTTGTCATGCATTTGTAATTGTACTCAAAATAAGATTTATAAGTTCTCAAAAAAAAGATTTATTAGGTAGTCAAAAGGAAAAAAATATTACTTATATTATCATAATAATTCTACAAAATTTGAGTCAAGGAAAAAAATATGAATTTTTAATAAACCTTTTTTCATTTGTCACTTGCTACTTGAAAGTTGTTAGTAAACCTTTTGTATGTGTCACTTGCTGCTTGCAAAATTTGAGTCAAAGTTGCTCTTCAAGCCCTACTCTACTTAGAATCATAATAATTTCTACAATTTCATTTTCAAAACTCATCTACAATATGCCAATATTATTGTTCACAATATTTTATTATACCTAATATAAAAATAAATACAATCCATGACCATTTATACGGAAATACTTAACAAAGATTTTAGCTCACTCCATTTTAATTTTCATATATACTAAATACCCTACATATTTCATGTAGACTCGTATAAATAAAAAAAATCTAACTATAAAAAACAATGTTTATAAATTTATGTGTATGAATACAAAATTAAAATATGTTATGCACTAATTTAGGTGTACCAAATACTATCAATACAAAATTAAAACATGCTATACACTAATATACACCACATACATTATACATATGAATTAAATTGATCAAAAAGGGATGCTAATTCACATTAAAATGAATGAACCTTAATTTTATTCTATTCTAAATTTGATATTAAAATGAATGAACCTTAAACAATGTATTTCATTTTTTTTTTTGTTTTTTTATGAACACTAAATGACAAATTACAATTGACACTCATAATTAAAGCGGGGAAAATGACGATGAACACATCCAAATGTGGAGCGCTGCCTGTTTATCTCCGGTTGCAAATTTCTCACCGGCGGTTGCATTTTTCACCGGTTCTCGATTCGGCGGTCGATTGTGTCCACGCGCTTCTTATTCCGGCGAGTCAGCCATGGCCGGAAACTCGGCCCGAGTCGCCGTCGCTCAGATGACTTCCGTCAACGACGTCGCCGCCAATTTCGCCACCTGCTCTCGCCTCGTTAAGGTCTGTGTGCGAATCAATCGATCATCATCCTTCGCCTATCTATCTAGGTTTTCAATTTGAATGATTAATTGATATGAGTTGTGATTTTTGTGTGTAATTAAGTCTGTAGATCATGTTGATTGGTAATTTGATATTGATGTTCTTATGATGTGGTAAATTGGGTGAATGGTTTCATATTTTGATGAATTTTCTAGGTTTTGTGTTTTATTAAGGTTGCGGTGAACAGTTGTGGTTGTGAATGGAACAGGTACCAATTTTATTCCTTCAGAGCTTGAGTGATGTTGGAAAGCATAATCGCGGTGTTCAGAAATGGTTATTTTGTGTACTATCTCCACAAATTTGTTGTCCTCCATTGTTGCAATGTTGGAATTAGTGATTCTTGGAATCAAACATAATCATCAAGTGTCTTCAAAAGCATCTTATCATGATTAGCATATAACTTGCATAATAGAAAGGTTTGGTTCTGTATAGAAGGTGGTCTTGAAATCAAGTTTCTGGGTCTTTTCTGTGTTGATAAGAAATCCTGACACCAAATTGCTGATATTGTAACTATGTAATCATGATTAGCCGTGTTGTTTTGGCTCGGGTTGTTTAAAGAGGGTATACAGCTTCCTTCTTTTCGGGTTATAAACTGAAGAAAATGACAGTAATTTGGAACATTAAAATTAAAGCTGGATTCTTGCTCGCTTGCTAGCCTTGTGCTATGTTTCTGAGTTCATTGCAAATATGTTATATCTAAATCCAATTCACAATCTTTGTGCTTGAATTTTAAGGAAGCAGCAGCTGCTGGGGCAAAAATGCTTTGCTTTCCAGAGAGCTTCTCATATGTGGGTGGCATGTTGGGTGACAGTGTGAAAATAGCAGAACCATTAGACGGGCCGATTATGCAAGGATATTGTGATCTTGCTAGGTAATAAACTCTCACAACTGGCACTTATTTTTCCAGGCTTTCATTTGAAATAAAAAAAGGTTTGCTAGAGGTTCTTTTTATTTTTACAACATGACTTGTATGTTTCATTTTGAAATCAGTGTAGATTTTAGCGTATGCTATGACTTCTATGCTTCCTATTTCCAATGGCTGTCCTCTCCCTGGATTGCAGGGAATCCAAAATTTGGCTTTCTCTTGGAGGTTTTCAAGAAAAGGGTTCTGATGACGCTCACTTGCGCAACACCCATGTTATAGTTGATGATGCTGGGAACATCAGAAGCAAATATAGCAAAATACACTTGTATGTTGTCTACTTTTTCCGAAAGCTTGTTCAGGTTTCCTGTTCTTACTGATAATAATTCTTTTATGGGGACTTTGGGGTATTGGTTTGGTTTCGATTTTGTGTAAGTTGCTTTGTTCTAGTGTCTTGCTAGATGTAACTACAAAGATTCATATGTTTACCTACCATCCAAGAAATACCATTACCTTGACCAGTAAACAAGACAGGATTCTCGAAGACTGAGAGATAAAATTATAACAAATTTCCAAATTTCTTTCCGTGTTTTGAAGGTTTGATGTGGATGTGCCTGGGGGGACAGTATACAAAGAAAGCGGCTTTACAGAAGCAGGTTTGCTTCTTCTAGCTTTTGCATATTGGTCTCGTCCTGCTTTTTCTTCAACTGTTAATGGAAGACAGTTTGTCTTTTTCTTCCACTGTTTTGCTGTTGCCGATGCCTTTCTTGTTATTAGGCTGTTAATCAATGAAAATAATAGGTATATTTTCGATTTAATCATTGTGGAAAATATTAGGAAAAAAAAGCAAGCATCTCGAAAATGTTATTGCTATTTAGTCCTTCACAATCAACTTCTTCCAATCCAATTGGTAGGAAAGGAAGTTGTAGCAGTGGACAGTCCCATTGGACGGTTGGGATTGACAGTTTGCTATGATTTGCGATTCCCAGAAATATATCAACTTCTCCGGTTTCAGCATCAAGCTCAAGTATGAGAATCTACCTTTTCAATGTCCAAGAATTCTGTAATATTTATTGATGTCTTAGCTTAATGCTCAGGTTCTGTTGGTGCCTTCTGCATTCACAAAAATAACCGGTGAAGCTCACTGGGAGATTTTACTTCGTGCTCGTGCTATTGAAACTCAATGCTATGTGAGGATTCTCCCACCATCATCTCCGAAAATACAAAAGCGATACTAAAAGGATAATTTTGGTTATCTGATGTGCATTTTTATTCGGGAAACACTATTCTTACCCCTTTGGATTGCAGGTGATAGCTGCTGCACAAGCAGGGAAGCATAATGAGAAAAGAGAGAGCTATGGAGACTCTATAATCATTGACCCTTGGGGCACAGTCATTGGCCGACTTGATGGTGAGTTAATTCTCATACACAGAATTAGAGGAGACATTTTAGCTAATCCCCACCTTCCCTGATCTTTAGTTACTCTGATTTTAAGTAAACTTCTTGGTTTGTGCTTGTTCGGGAGTCCTAAGATTGTTTCAAAGCTTTGTTGGCAACTGCATCCACGTCTACATTCTCTCATTGAGGCTTCATGTTTGGGTTTTTACAGATCGACTTGCAACAGGCATTGCAGTAGCGGATATTAACTTCTCTTATATCGAGTCTGTCAGGACAAAAATGCCCATCGACAAGGTATTATTTCTTTGTGGTTTCATCTGGATCTTCAGTCCATAACCTGGATAGCTAAAAAAGGAATTGCTTTTTCATCTTAGATTGTGAGGAACTAAACTAAAGTGTCTCTGTAAGCCTCATCTACTCCTTTTCCATGTAGTAGTAGCCAGTGAACGGTTTTAAAATCTCGGGTCAAGTAGAACCCCGTTTTGCTGGACTTTTTGGGGATCTGCCTCTTCCTTGCAAATCAAATGAAATGATTAGACTTGGAAAAGATATTTTGTAATTCACTAATCCTGTGACAAACTCTCTTTTTTCAGCAACGGAAGCCTATTGATTTCTGGCAGTCCTCTCTATGAGCTACACCTACAAAATACGTGCCAGAGCATGACTTCACCTTCACTTGAAAATATTTTCAGGGCAATCTTTCCTACGGATGACTCCTTTGTTTTCATCTGTCGGGAAATTATTCCTCGTAGCGGAGGTCAATTTATGGTTCATGATTGGTACAGATTTGTGTCATGGATTGAGTGATCTCAAAGTATTCATAAATCATAAGGAAGAAATGGTCGCCACAGACTGTCATGTAAGCCTTTGCCCTTGACAGAGTCAAATTGGAGGCTGGATTGGTTGAAGTAACTTCAAGTTAAACTTTGTTAAAATGTCATGAATATTGGTTTAGACATTGTAATTGCTCCTGTAAACTTTGTCAAAATGTCATGAATATTGGTTTGGTGATTTTAAGAAGGTAACATCAACAATGTGACAGTTATATTTGAATTTTCAGTTTGAAAATCAACCTAACAAAAATGAGTTGTCAATAATCCATTCATCTACCCATCTAACCCTTTACCTAATGCCTAAAAATTTATCATTCCACACACATTTGTAGCCCTGTAATGTAAACTCAATTTCAGGATTTTGAATTCAAATAAGTTGCACAAATTCAACATGTGACAAAAAATGACAAAATAAGGATAAACCCAACAAAATATGCCCCAAAAAAGGATACATCATACATCCAACAAAAAGCAATGGTATCATTCCATTTGGTCCCATGTATATCACATTATCAAATCAATCAAAACCAAAAAAAAAAAAGGTCAAAAGAGTGCCTATGAATGCAGAGCCCATTGAAACTGTTCAAGAATTCATCTTTCTCGTCAGACCACCAAAAAAAAAAAAGGAAATCAACTCTGGTTGATGCTGAAAAAATCAGGACATATTATTAACACTATTCTCTATTCTATAGAGTATGGACACCAAGATCTCCTCAAACTATACTCATTCCAGTAGGAATTCATGCATTCGATCGGGGCTGGCCAAGAGATCGAAATTCTTACTCCCAAGAGTGTCTTTGAGGATGGTGATCTGCCCTTCTTTCAGCAGAACATCTTCATCGAGCGCCTCTATTTTCTTCTTCAGCAAGTTCACTTCTGAGTTCAACAGCATGTTCCTCTCAGTGTGCTGCTTCACTTCTTCCCACATCATGTCCCTTTCCTCTGTCACTTTCGGCAGGATCCCCTTCACCCTTGTCAGTTCCTTCCTGCTCTCCTGCAGTTCATTTTGCACCTCGCTTATCTTCTCCTCCTTCTTAATCATCTGTCCCAAATACACAGTTCAATCTAAGCCACAATGTGGTATAAGCATAAGAAGCTGCGTGTTTTTTCAGCAAGTTTAGAGAAACGAACAATTTCTAAATTTTGGGTCAATTGGAACCAGTCTCTCTAAATTACTAAATTTAGAGGCACGAATGTTGCATCCAAGTATTCGACCCCTCCATACCTCACCTGGGCTGGATTTCTGAGTATTGTTTTGGTTTTGGTTTTTATTTCATGCTTAAAAATATGAACACTAGTAAGAGATGAAAATGGAGAGCATTTCAAGGGCTTACTTGGAGCTCAAGCTCCTTCATCTTGTGAGTGGCGCAGGAAAGCGAGTCAAGGGTATTTTGGACTTCACACCGGAGGATATCAATCCCCCTAGTAGCAGTAGCCAGTTCAGCTTGCAGCTGTTCGATTTCTTGGTCTTTGGCATATAGTTTATCTCGTAATAAACTTGTCAGTAGTTTTTCGGCTCTGAGCTCAGATGTGGTCATATCCTGCACAAAAGGAAGATCTCTTAGGTGTATATAGGGCGATATTTTTAAGTAAGATAGATTGCAATTCAGGATTCAAATGATTACCACTAAATTCCATTCATCTGATGACTGAAATCTGTTGGAATCCATACACTGTGTTTGGGATTCCGGGGCAATACTCGACTTCTCATCTAGTATCGAGCCAATATTCTGCAAACTTCTCATCAGACTCTCAATCCCCCGCCTGAAACCTTGGAGTTTAACCTCAGATTCAATGACAAACTGTGCGTCAAAACATCTACCATTTCCCTCCATGCCGCCACCATCAACTTTCCCCACAATTTGACCTTCTCTTTTAATCGATTCAAGCAACCTGGAACAAAGATTGGTGCTCTCCTTGAGCAATGACAACCCTTGTTTCTGCAAGCACTGAACACGCGTCCACAACTCATGCTCCAGCTTGACTGCAAAAGAATCACCCTCTTTACCATTCCTTTTGAGCCGATTCAACAGATTGATGTTCTCATGTCTAAGAGAATCCGCCTCCCGTTTGTACGATTCAACCTCTTTTCTCAAACCCTGCTCAACTCCTGTCAACCTAATCTGCTCCAACTGTAGCCTGTGCACATGTTTGTCAGAACCCTCAAAATCCCTTTTCTGGAGCAGTTCAACGAGCTCCGACCTTAGCCCATCAACCGTCTTCTCTTGCTGACTGCAAGTTCTCAACATCCGACTCACACTCGCATGTAACTCCCTACACTCTTCTTCCTTCTCTCTGTAAACCCTCTGAAAAGAGTTCCTATTTTCCTCCAAAGCCCTGCATTTCTCCTGCAACTCGCAGAACCCTGCCTGAAGATCCATCTTCTCCCTTTGTGTTACCTCGAGCATCGATCTCAACTCTTCAACCTGCTTTTCATTAAAGCTAATCGCGTTTCTCCTTTCCGTTTCCCTCTCACGCAGAGAAGACACCTCCCTTTGAAGGGACACGTTTTGTTCAGCAAGTTCCCTCACTCGTTCACGTAGTCTCTGCTCTTCTGCCGTGTATTTCTCCACCTGGATCGACCAGTCTCTTGACCGTCGGTCCAACTCCTCTTCCAACATTGACTGCTCTTCGTTCTTCTCCTCGTGCAACTTCCGAGTCACAGACTCTAACTCAGCCCTTGCTGACCTAAGCTGTTCTTTCATGGAAGCCCTCTCGGCAAGCTGGTTTTCTAACACAGCAGTGACTTCAAGTGCAAGAGTCATCTTCTCCTCAGTGAGGGTTTTGATTTTCTGGACCAATGCCGGCATATTGAACTCGACATCATGGAGAAATGACTCCCGTCCAAGCTCTTCGGAGAGGAACAGAATCCTATCCTGAGCCTCCTTAAGTTTAGATTGTAACCCAGTGTCTATTTCATCATTGTTGCGGTCAAGACACGGATATTCAGTAACATTACATCCATCACTCAATGCATAGGACCCGTTGTAGACATCATCAATGGTAATAGGGACGCTGGGATCATATTCCACCATACTTGGTGGGGACGAAAGCCTCTCAGCCACACGCTTTGCCAGATCCTGAGGAGACTCGCGCCCCAATCCAGGCTCAGTTCGACCCTTTGAAGAGTAATAAAGTTGTGACCCTCTGGCAACTCTAGATGAATGAGATCTTCGCTTGTCTTTGATGCTGCCATTCGGGGATGAAGGCGCAGTGAAATGGTATCTGGGAGGCTTTTTGTCAGCACCATTTGTAATCTGATCCTTTTGAGAATGTTTCTTCACGGGCTTAGGCCTTTCATTCTGCTGCTCCCCATCAATATACCGGTCTACAACTTCATTGGACACAGTACTACAGCTTAGTGTAGATTCTGCACAAGAATCATGGTTATAACCTTGCATAGACTGAGAATACACAGGCTTCTGCACTGCATAACCGACTTCTTGATATCGCTCTGTCATGGCATGCCTATCTGGAGTACCCGGGCAGTACCTGTACGTGGAACAACAGAGAATCAGGTACGTGGATCCAACAGACTAATTTATTTACCCATATTTTCATCACTCAACTTTTCAGATTTTAGTTTTACCCAAACTTACGCAACCTTACTTTACCTAACATTACCTTACCGAAATGTATTACAGAACCCCTACATTCCTCAAATACAAGTCCTCAGCGAATGGATAGCGAAAACTTGCACTTTGTTAAGAAAGTCAAAGGGATGCCTTACCGAAATGAGTGACTACGCTGTTCAGCTTTAACACTGCCATTACTAGAAGGAGAGCTACTTGGGTCACTCGAACAAGGGCAGTCCCTATTAGCTGGCTTACTGTCAAGAAAAGCTGCTGATGAGAATGAGCGGCTCCTTCTGAGACTCGAATTGTCGTATAAGCTTTTCTCAGATCCATTATTTTGAGAGTTGAGAAGTGAGTGCCTCAAGCTTTCAGACCGGAACTCATCCTTCTTCTTTCCATGATCACCCTTTGAGGAGTTCTCCACACAACCTTGCTTATCTGTTGAAGATCGAAAAAAGAAGAGCCTTTTCATCGCTAGAATTCCGGTGGGAGTATCCCTTGACAGCTCATGAAAACTCCTACAAGCAACGTTCGAGTAGAACTTCTTCGCTTTCAAAAAATGGAAAGAGTATGTTTACTGCACCTGAAGAGCAAAACAATAGCATGAATTCATAAGAGATTATATTCTTCAGTAAATGAAGTATGAGTAATCTCAACATTGTAAGAGTATAACAAGTAAATGGTTTAACACACAAAACCGAATAGTTGAAATATAGCATACACTATCAAGCATTGCATCAAAGAGTTGCTTCACAATATGAACCCTAAGAAATGCAAAAAGGCACACTTTAACACTTTCTCTAACCCCTAAACAACAAAAAAAAAAAAGGGGAAAAGATGAGATTAAGATAATAAATTGAAAAATGGGCTTTGACTTTCTGATGATTAATTGATATTCAATAATTTTACAGAGATTGGATCAAAAATCCAATTCAATTGTTTATAGCCATTGTGGGACATAGCCACACACACACACACACTCCTTAACTCTCTTTACTTTTTCCTTCCCCCCCCCCCCCCCCTTAATTTAGGGTTTTATAATATGCATAAACAATAACATGAATATAAAAACAGAGGGCATATTACACGATCAAATTAATAACAAACCAAGAAGATCCAACATTGAATTTAATACATAAACATGGAGCATCTTCACAAAATTCGGCAAACTGTGAGAAGACCACGTTGCCCTCTAATCCTATAAACCCTAAAAAACAACAGAATTCAAACAAGCCCATTACCCTATTCGATACAAACAAGAATTCTACGAGCAAAACTTCATCAAACACCAATACTGTACCCAAATCACTCTAATCAAACATCCTTTCCCAACTGAAAATGGGATTCAAATGCAAAGAATTCCACAATTCCAGACAGCAAAAACAAAATCAACCGTATTACATGGAAACAAGAAGTATACGATCAAAATTTCATCAAGGACCAACGCATAACCAAGTCGTTCAAAAACCAAACATCGTTTTCACACTGAAAAAAGGGATTTAACTGCAAAGAAATCCACAATTCCAGAGAAAAACAAATCACTACTCAAAGAATAAAATCATCAACCATGAACAGTCCCCCATTCAGAGTCGATAGAAACAAGAAGTATACGATCAGAACTTCATCAAACACCAATGAATACCCGAATCATTCAAAAACCAAAACCCCGTTTTCACACTGAAAATGGGATTAACTGCAAAGAACCCCAGCCAAAAAAAATCACTACCCAATGAATAAGAACACATCAACAATCCCATTCACTACCCAATTTGAAATTTGCAGATAAAGAATCATAAACAACCCGGCAAGAACTAGAGACGATGAAGAGGGAGAAAGAAGGGGGCTTACAGTGAGCAACAATGGCGGATAATTTGACGGTTACTATGAGAGTGCGAATGATGAGAGAGAGAGAGAGAGAGAGATACAGAAGAAAGGGCAGCTTTTGTGCAGTGATACAGTGTGTATTGTGTGATTGAGTGCGGAAATGAAGAGAGAGAAACCCTTTGTAAAATGCAAGGAAGGCGGCCTTTTTGCAACGGAACGAAAGGATTTAAGGAAAGAAATGATGGTTTTATTTTAGGGAAGGGCAAATCTGTCCAATGTTATGTAATTTGAAAATTTCGAGAGCCCCTGTTTGGAGCGCCCAGGAGCCTGCCTGTTCGCCTTTTCTTCATATTTTTTTTTATCTATTACTTCCCCACTACATCCTTAAAATATGCTACCCTTTGTTTTTTGGGGAGCAACTAGCTTTTTATGTCTCAAATGAGTAGTGTTTAGGTGAATGAATGAAAGAAAAATAATATAGAAATGTATAATTGATAATTTGTTAAATTATATGTAATATTTTTGTTATGAACGAAGTCTTAGTCTATGGTTAAGATTGAGGTTCGTGATATACCAGTATTAGGCTTCGTCTTTAATTTCTCATTCCCCAAATAATTGCCTATTGCAAAATGAAAAGACTATAGTACTTTCTTCGTTTCATATTAATTGTCACATTGATCTATACGTCATTAAAATTTTAGAAATTTTTTTTACTATTAATTTTTTAGCATATACAACATTCTGTTATATGAAAAAATATCATTAGATTCATAAGTGAAAATATCATCATAAGACTATACAACATTCATTATATCCTTAATAAATATTTTTTTTACCCCATTTCAAAATCTTAGTTTAAAATTTTAGTACAAAAATGGTAACAAATCAAATTATCAAAATCTTAATATAAAACTTTCCGTTATGTTTGACATCAATTACTACAACAATCAATAGTGAATTAGTAACTAACAAGTTCATCGTCGTTGTAAATTGTAATGGCCTTGAAAAAATTTGAAAATGGTAAAATTGGATAGAGTGTACAAAAAGCAGGAGATTAATGAGCCCAATGGGCCAATAGCTGACTGATAATAATGACCTCCGAGCCACACGCTATCCAATCCAATACATGGCTATTGTCATAGTGCTTGGGCCTAATGAATGAGCTCATGCCCTAGCTGGATCATGTTCTAGTTTTGTACTATGTAGTTATCTATTTTCAATTACATATTGGTTTAAGGGGTTACACGTTTATTACTTTTAACCTAAGTTGATTGAGCAAATGTACAATAAACAAACAATATATACAGGGGGTTGTTGCAGTTATCAAAAGCTGAGCTGACAAGTACAAATATCTATACTAGATATCTCTACGTCCCCGGTCGAGATGAAATTGGAGGAGAATCCAATAGTCCCAATCTTGAACTGAGATAGTGATGTTTAACCTCAATGAGCGGCTATGTGAGAAGATATATCAATTGGTTGTTGGATGAGATATATTGAGAGTCTGCAAGAAATGTTCTTGGATCTTGTCTTGGTGTGATGATAATTAATGTTTGATTGTTTGGTTATGATTCCATGAAGATATGAGAGTTCGGAAAGGGGAGATAGAATTGTGAGAAAGGAACTAGTTCTCATTTCTATGTAAAGCTTATTGAGTAAATGTATAGTAAACAAAAAAAAATAATATACAAGGGGTTGTTACAATTACCAACAATTGAGGTAACGAGCATAAATATCTACCCAACTATCTCTACAACTTTACACTAACAAATGAACAAAAATAACAAAAATATCTACCTTAACTATCTCTACGACTCTACACTAACCAATGAACAAAAATGGTTGTAATAACAAGCCATGTTGCCTTTACAACCGATCGGTGTGCTAAAATGCCCCATTGTCATTCTCTGGAACTATGCTTGCATACCTCGCAACATCATCATAGATTCCTTAGTCCTCGTCATTGAAATGCTTCTTTGGATGCCCTTGGATTGTGGTGAACTCTTGTCTTCTATCACAATACTTGTGACCAACTCTATGGTCTCATGAAACAATATCTTCAGGATTTTGATTTTTTGTACTCCTATCAGTACTAAATTTCTTGCATCCAAAGTCGTTTGGTGGTTTTCCCGTGCATGAGGGTTGGTAACACATGTATAAAGCTAAGGTCGCTCAAGAATAGATGCTACCAATTTCTCACAATATTTAGTGGTCACTTCGTTTTATTTTCTAATTTGACGTGATTTCATATGCATTTGTAATGTTTTACGTTACTTCAAAACTTGAACCAATTATGTAATTCTAATTTCTACTAGGTTAATTACTTTTTCATCTCTGCCACCAAAGAAAACCAACCAACTAAATTTCAATTCCTTTTTTTTCCTATGTTGAAGAATTTGTTATTTAGTCATTTATTTGCGGTGACATACACGTTTCAAGTGAGTAGTGTAGTTTCATACTACTAGTAGTGCCAAGTGCCAACCCAATAAAGACAGACAGGGGTCAAGATTCTAAACTAATACAGCCAAGATCCAGTCACTTGACCGTTGCCCACCAAGTACAACGGCCTACTTTAACATCAATTTTCCATAAACCTTTTATAATTAATTATAGGAGATATTATGCAAATTCAATCTTACAGAGTTACACCAGAGTGGCGCTGACCCCACCACTTTATTTCTATCATTCCCATCAAATCATTCATTCTCTATTTTTCTCTATAAAAAATAATCAAATCAAACTCATTTTCTGCCTGCTGATTAAAAGAAAGTCATTAAAATCATTCGTTTTCTTTATCCCCTTTTTTTTAGAACTTTTTCCTCATTTCTTACTTATTTCCTTATTAGTAAGGATTATTGGATGATAATCTGGCTTTAGAGGTATTGAACTTTGACCAATTCAACTAGTGGTTGACGTGGTGGTGTCCCACTTTGAGTATCGTTTTTCTATTTTTTTCCAAAAAAAATATATTAGTCATCATGTTTATGTGTACTTTCTTACACGGCAAAAGTTTTTTCTGAAAAAAATAGAAAAACGACACCTCAAAATTGTCAATACCCTCAAAGTTGTATTAGAATCCAAGAAAAAGTTCGTAGCATTATCAAAGTTCAGTGTATTATCATCCAATAAAGACTATCGTATATATTTATTTGTCATATATTAGTAATTATTAGTTTCTCGAATATATTTATAACTCTACACATAAGTTATTTGTCATATATTAGTAATTACTCCCATGCTTCATTTTATTTGTCATATAAATCTACACATAAGTTATATCTAGAAAACTTTGACAATTATTAGTTTCTCGAATATATTTATAACAAAAAAGACTATCGTAATAGTATAATATTTATAAATTTTTGATAAAATATTGTATGAGAAATTGTCAATAAAAAATAAATATTAAATACCAAGACGCCATTAATACAAGACAAATAATACGGGAATGAGGGGGTAGCAAGTATTTTTCATATGATTAGCAACTTAATCACAAACTAAATCTAAATTAAACATCCTAACAAAATATTATTAGGCCAAAATCATCTAATTTAGCGTGCGTGTAGGTGAGTGGTGTGTGGGTGACCCAAACCCAATTAATTGAGATGTGGGCCCGACCTAACCTTGCCAGATTCCTCTTTGCATTATAATGGCCGTCCGATCCTTTGCTAATCATCAGACCCTCCACTGGACCCCCCACAATATCAACCACATTTAAGTATTGGCTAAAGTATATTTTCCCAAACAAAAATCTGAATATATTATAGCTGTATTTCACTTTTTTTCAATAAGATTGGTTAATTAGGCAACCTGTATTTTTCTTACAAAGCTAAACCAAAATATAATTCGAAGTGGGGTATGGAGAAGTCAAATAGCTTAAGTTTTACATTGTTTGTTACTGAGTCACTGACCAAATATTTAGAAATCATTTGCAATGTACTAATGATGCATTTTACTTGCAAAGATAAGTACTTTATCTACCACATGTCTCTTCTTTTTGAGGTAGGATAAAGTTCAATAAATTTGAGTTGTGTTTACGAGCGTTATAAGAGCTTAGGAAATCAAAAAAACAAAATGAATGAGTAAATTTTAATTGTGTTAAAATTTATGAAAAGAGGAAATACCCCTATAAGGAGCACGCCCTAAACTCTTTTATAAGAGCAAAACAACAGTGGGTTAACAAATTGAGGAGGATACATAAATATTGGACTAGGGTTCCAGTGTTTGATCTAACCATAAAAGCAACCCACAAAGAGTTTCCAACACAATATCTAATTAGTTAGGAAACTCTGGTTACCAAGACCCAAACAATGATGAAAATGTTAAATATTCAGCCTCTAAACCCCCGTCCTCTCCTTCCCGCTAGTCTTTACTCACCCACGTTCAACCAGTGTGAATGGGGTTACCAAAGTTAGTAAAGTTTACTACGCAACTATACAATAAATTGTGAGACAGTCATTTTTATGAGTATTTTTAATAAATGTAAATTATCCATTTCAAGATGTTCAAAGATTTTCATTCTTTTGTGGCTAAATTGGTTTTCATAGTGATTTTTGGAAAGCTTTTTAGGATCAATAGAAATTAGTCTTTCCATGAATTTTAGTTTATAAGGAAAAATTGCATACATTCAAATTCCCCGTACCGCAGTTAAAACTTGTTTCCTGCAGGATTGGGAGGTGGTTGTTGTAGTAAAGTAAAGTTTTCAAAAAGTTGTCCTTGATATGACCATGGTAGCCTGAAATTTAGGCCTTATTTGAGAGGAGTAAGCAATCCATTTGAATAGATATAGAATATTAGTGAACAAGAAAAGGATAACAGTGATTACGCTTTCAAAAAACAAAAGGTTAAAAATGAAAAACGAAAGTTTGGAATTGGGATTCTCTTGTGATGCTGTAAAGAGAGTGATCAACTTTGTCAAAAGTAGGCCTTAATTTGTATTTTCTTTTTTTAAAAATCTCTCTCTTGTTCGTGGATAATTATCCAAAGTTGGGTGGTCGTTTTCTCTCTACTGCTCACCAAACCAATGTCACATTTTTGCTTCAATTAGTTACTTAATTAATTAGTACACCCCATATTGTCAATTAGTAATGGATTGTGACCTATTTATTGCTATATTTTCCCGGTGATCTTGTTTGTTTGGTGGGAATTTCTCACCCTAACCTCTAAGATTACCATAAAAAGTAACTAAACTATTAATTCATCTACCTTATTAGTTGTAACAGCAAGATTCGGCTCATGAAAACAGTCATATAGCTATAGGGTATTGTCAACGGGAAAGTTTAGTAAGTAGTAGTAGACCTGATAAAACTTACCCCATCCAAATAATCCACCTAAATCTGACTTGATCTAAATCCGAAAATATAAAAGATAATTAATGGGACGTTTGGTTGAGAAACTTTCCCTAGAAAGTTGGTCAACTTTTCTAAGTTGACAAATTTTCCCATGTTTGGTTCTGCATAATATATAGAAAAATTTTGATGTGAGACCCATTATTTTCCTCACAACCTCAATAAAAAGTTTCCCGAGAAACTACCAAACGCATCATAACTTGAAAGGTACCCGAAGTGACCGGCCCGATCCACTTGATTCGAATTTATCTTTCACAAACCTGACATAAGGCAAACCTTGTTCACCCGTGTGTTGGGAATCTTGTTCACCTGAGTCGACCCAAACCCAAATGGGTCCACCTGAAACTGACCCAAATGTCCCAATTACCAGCTCTAAGTATCTTAAAATAGAAAACCATCGTTGGACCTTCAACAACTAGCTTAAGCTTTTGGTAGAAATAATTGCACAAAGTAGAAGACCTCATAAATAAATAAAGAAGTTAAGGCAAAGCTAATTAAGATTAGAAAAATAAATAAACAAATGTAAACGCGAAAAAGATGTATGAAATCTACATGTAAAGAAAGTGGTAGAGTAGCTAGGTATGTATGAAGGAACCAACGCAAAAGTTGAGTTTCATGACTCGTCTAGCTTTAAAGTGTGTATGCATGTTTTACTCATCATAAATCATCATGCATCGTTCTGGTTCTAGAGTTGCATTATACGTAGAGTTGGCTAATTGTTCCACTTGGCAAAAACTAAAGTTTCTTGTAACTTTCAATTTTACTTCCCACGTTTTAAGGAGGAGGAAGCATCTGTAGTACAAACTTATTGGGGAATAAATTGCATGCATCGTAATATAGTCGCAGTGCAATTGAAAAAAAACAAAAGAGAATGGAACATGAAACCTAATGCATGTAATAGGGTTTAAGTTTTAATGATTAAGTTCATACTTTACTGTATTATCAGAGTAATTTTTATGATAATTAGATGTTAATAAGTGGTTTAAGAATAATTTTATTGATATATAGCCCGATGAACTTTTAGTTTTCATAAATATATTGAAACACTCTAGAGAGTTAGATTGACGACCCATTATATTGTTTAATTAAATGTCTAGGTTAATTATAAGTTGGTATGAACAAAAATGATCGGTCAACGTCTGATGCAAACAACGACAACTTCTCATGGGAAATATATTTGATCACGGTCTAGAGATCTAGATATAAACTAACCTTTTCTATGAACGAATATATTTAATAATTTCAGAAATAAAAAATTCAGTGTAACCTTAAACAATGCTGAAAATAACAAAGTATTGATGATAAACTATTAGAAAATTTATAGAATAATGAAGTTGTTGTGAGATATAAGTTTAAAAATTTGACATGTATATATTTATATATTTTTTTAAATATATAATTGCATATATATATGAAGTTGGTTAGCTTGCAAGCCAGCCAAAAAGGCATGGGAAAAAACAGCAATGGCAACTTGGTTCTCTTCACTTTCTCCTAGTGGAACACATATATAGTATATTGTAAAATCAAAAATACAAATAAAGAATTAGTAACCCAAAAAAAAAAAAAGCAATTCGCATATAAAATGCCTGATCTTTACGTTTTATTGCCTGTAAAAATATATGATTGTACCTGTCACCCATGTGGAAATCCCATGCGAAGTGAGTTGTACAATGGGAGTAATTTCATGATTGATCAACAAAGAAAAACAAATATTGCCCAAAAAAACACTCCATAAATATCCCATAAAGCATAAATATATATAATACTAATCATACTAATAATTTCTTAAAAATATTGAATTACTGAATCTAAAATATCCCTTTCGGAATCTATTAAAAATGATAGTTTGATGGAATTAAGGAGAAAAAGAAAGAGACATATGAAGGAATGAAAATATATTGTTCATTTTATCATATGATTAGAGATGCAAGCAAGCATGCAAATTCAAATATTGTAGGTCCGTTTTATATGTGGTGCTATCATGCGAAAGCTAAATTATTTTCAAGTTTGTCTATTTTGTGGGGTATATTTTATATAATTCAAGTTGTCAATTGTCTATGTTTTGTCTCTAGTTGGTTTTGTGAAGGTACAATATTCTCAAGTATATATAATTTTTAGTCATTTTTGTTCGGTATATTGAATGAGAAATATGCTTTATTCATGATGATAAGTGTCTTGTCCCAAGAGACTGCTTAAATGTCTTCTCTTTTATAAAATCAATATTTATTATCATTTTTATCCTCAATTTTTTTGACAGATACTATTAATTATCAATTATAAGAAGCTTGGAATATGTTGCTACGCCAACAATTAAAATTGACACCCTAATGAATGAACCTCATCCGTTGGGTATATTTTGGACGCATTTTCATAAATTTTAAAAAATATAGATAAAAATGTGATTTTATAACATTTATATATATTATTATAGTTGTAGAAGTCAATCATGTCATTTTTTTGAAATTTAATTTATAAATATATAGGTTTTGTAGCATCACAAGACAATTAACAAGTGTCTTGTCCAAAACATTTATCATTCTTGACGTGATTTGTAGCATATACGCTAAAAGACGGAAGAATAAGCATAGATTTGATAGCTATGCAATAAAATTGCATGGTATGGATTAAAAAGAAAAGGCTTCCATCATAAGTGGAGATCTGTGAAGCTGAATCACCGGAAGAATAAGGCCGATCAATTCATATATGAATGAATAATGAGACAGATAATTTGCTAATAGTGCCCGTCGTTAGTAATTCTTGGGGTTGCGTGCTAAAAGACAGAAGAATAAGCACGGATTTGATAGCTATGCAATAAAATCGCATGGTTTGGATTAAAAAGAAAAGGATTTCATCATAAGTGGAGGTTTGTGAAGCTGAATCACTAGAAGATTAAGGCCGATCAAATTCATATATGAATGAATAATGAGACGACAGATAAATTGCTGGTAGTGCCCGTCGATGTTAGCAATTCTTAGGTTGTGTTTGGTAGTAATGTTTGGGGCAATGTTTAATATTTTGACTAAATCAAATCTCTAATTGCATAACCATATTATAGTTTTTTGAGGAGTATTTAGCGCTTTAATTAAGTCAAACTCTAAGTAGACAAATTTTAATGTTTTAAGTATCGTTTAATGTTCATGTTGTACGTGTTTTTCTAAAACCGTTAATAAAATTGATGTTTAACATTTGAAGCAACGTTTTGTATTTTTTTTGGTAAAAATATATACCCTTCACCGTTCTTTTGCGCGTTTAACTTGCGTTGCGGTAAGTTGCGTTGCGGTTAGTTGCGGTAGATTGCGGTAAGTTGCGGTGAAAATAGTAAAAAGGTAATTGTAGGTTGCGGTAGGTTGCGGTAGGTTGTGGTAATTTGCGTTGCGGTTAGTTGCGTTAAAATATTTATATTTGCAAATTGACCATATAATTTTATATCAATTTACATAAATAAGTTAACTCAACCATTAAATTTGCCAAATACAATTTTCATTTAACTTTAACATTTATCCGTCATTCGCCGCCCGCTACCCAGTCCATAATCCGCTACCTAAACTACTATCCATTTCATAAGGAACTATTAAGATCTTGTTCGGCGAAATTAACGTTTTCGTAGGTAACGATTTATGCAGCGGATAACGATTTAGGCCGCCAATAATGGTTTAAGTGGCAGATAGCTAATGATTGTTCAAATGATAATTGTTTGTGAAATTTAACAATTAAAAGTTAACCAATGAATGTGAATTGACGTAAAATGATATAAATATTTTCCAAATATAAAGTTTTCAAATGGTACTTTTCTTGACAAAAAAATATGAAACTCTACTTTAAACGCTAAATATTAACTTTGTTAACGTTCAGAAAAACGCTACTTGAAGAAGCAAATGAGCTATGCTGGATTCGAACATGCGACCCCTGAGACATCCGATTACTTAATATATGATTAAGATTATAAAAGACTAATAATATATGATTAAGATAAAAAAATATTGATTAACAAGTACAAAGAAAAAAATGAAGCGAATAATAAGGAAACAGACTCTGCGGATTACTTGGACAGGCAATCTACTAGAGTACTATTTATTACGGAAATGATAAAAGTCTTGTGACACATATTTTGTGTCTTGTCATTATAGAAAACCTATATATTTGTGAATTAAATTGGAAAAAAGTTACATGATTGACTTCTATAACTATAATAATATATATAAATTGTATAAAATCACACTTTTATCCATATTTTTAAAAATTTACAAAAAAGCGTCTAAAATATGCCCAACGGATGGGGTTCATTCGTTAGGGTATCAATTTTAATTGTTGGCGTAGCCAACACATTCCAAGCTTCTTATAATTGATAATTAATAGTATCTGTCAAAAAAATTAGGGTTAAAAAATGATATTAAGTATTGATTTTATAAGGGAGAAGACATTTAAGAAGTGTCTTGGGGCAAAACACTTATCATCACCCTATTTATTATTCATGGGACGTTGGGGGTTGTTTGTTACTGTATGTTATGTTATATATCCCTTAGCTAAATTGTCATTCACAAATCTTTTAACCCTACTTTGTTTACACGGATCAACAAACAACCCCTCCCCACCCCCGTATACAGAGCGATAGAGAGAGAAAGAGAGGGTAGAGAAAGCAAGTAAAGTCGAAAAATAAAGCCAGCAACAAAGATAAACAAGAGAGAGAAACAAAGCGAGGGTTTACTCTGTTTTTTTTCCCACTCTAGAGAGAGAGAGAGAGAGAAAAGAAGCGCAGAAGAGAGATAACTAGAGAGAGAAAGAGAGAGAATGACGACGACGGCGACGGCGGCGCAGAAGGCGGAGGTGATGGCCAACTCCGCCGGAAGTCTGAGCTTCAACGGCTCCTCCGTCGGCGGCGGAAACAACAACGCCGACGAGGAGATCTCGAGGTCTGTGCTCTCGACTTTCCGAGCGAAGGAGGAGGAGATCGAGAGGAAGAAGATGGAGGTCAGAGAGAGAGTTCAAGCTCAGCTTGGTCGTGTTGAAGAGGAGACCAGACGATTAGCTATGATTCGTGAGGTTAGTCACTAAATCACACGGTTAATTACGCGCTTAGTTACTTCAAAATCTAACTTCAATTTTTTCTTCGTTTTTTCGCGGTTTGTTTCGGTTAGGTGTGGGATTAGTTAGGTTTTGGCGTTTGTGTTGTGAAATTTCAAGTTTTTTGGCTGTAATTTTTGGTCTAATTATTGGTTTAGAAGTTACTTCAAAACCTAACTTCAATTTTTCTCTTCGTTTTTCCCGGTTTATTTCGGTTTGGTGCGGGATTAGTTTGGTTTTGGTGTTTGTTTTGTGAAATTTGGAGTGTTTTGGCTGTAATTTTGTGGTCTAGTTACTGGTGTAGAACTTTAGATTTGGAAAAGGTAACCTGCTGAATTACAAATCTGTTAATTTACTTTAACTGAGCTTCTTTCAGTGTTATTTTTTCTTATTTTTCCTAGTAATTTCAAAATTACCTGTTAATTATTGCCGATTTTTTGGATTTATTGCCTTTTAGCTGCAATATTAGAGGACAAAAGCCACAGAACCACCTGGACATCAAAATATCTCTCTCTAATTTCGCTCTGTTGTTTCTTGAAGTTTCTGGAATTCCAACTACCTAACGCTTCTTCTTCACGTTCATCTGTTTATTCAGCCCTTCTGTAGCTCAATTTCGCCATTAATTGTTTTTCTTCCCCTTTGTCTGGAGTGGTGAATAGTGAGAACCAAATTTCAAGTAATTTCGGCGTAATTTTTGGATTTGATGCTCATCATATGCATTATGCGTTGGAAAACCACTTGATCTGTGAGAATATGCTACTAGTCTAGTGTTTTCAACACTTCATATGATTGAACTTGAAGAAATAGTTCAATTTTTATGGTGTTCTTGTATGATTATACCTCCTGAAAAAGTTGGGTCGAATTAGGTGGGTAATTTAGTTTGTGCTCTAAATTACTGGGATTCATTTGCCTTGCATGCATCTTTTTTTTTTTCTTGTGCTGCATAATAAGGGGTTTGGCAGGTTTCTGGGCCCTTCCTAGATATAGCCGTTGGAGGATAATGCTTCTGAATCTATTTGTGATCTGTGAAGCAAATTGTCTGACAAGTTATAAAGAATACCTTAAATTAAGGGGTCTTAATTTCAATCATGAATTGTTATTCTTATTATACTTTGCTACCAGATTCTTCACCCAAATCTTGTTATACTCAGAAATGGGTTATATACTTTACCCTTCAAATTAGGCTAAACTTATAAGTTTCTTGAAATAGCCATGTCTAACACTTGAACACTAAACTTTGTCAGATGACATGCCTTCTTTTGGGTGCATATTTAATTGATCTCTACTGATATCTGTGTATTTGCTTTGATGGTCACTGATACATTGGAATAATAGTCAGAGAATTGCATGAACCAAATCTTCTTAGCTGGAGTTTTTATAGTGCCTTTGTTATGGAATTGCAGGAGCTTGAAGCTTTGGCAGATCCAATGAGGAAAGAAGTATCGCAAGTTCGTAAAAAGATCGACTCAGTCAACAAAGAGCTAAAACCTCTCGGAGCAACTGTCCAGAAGAAGGTATTATTACACTTTCTATTATGGCTAAATTTGCGGATTTCTGGGTATGCTTAATTGGATTTGCCTGTCATTTCTTAAGATGAATGACTCAATTATGGCGAAATTCACTGAATTCTTCTCAGGAACGGGAGTACAAGGAAGCCCTCGACTTATTCAACGAGAAGAACAAGGAAAAAGTACAACTCATCAACAGGCTAGTCGAGGTAAATCATCATTCCATGGACAAATCAACTGAGATAATTTCCTTACCCTGTTTGCATTTACTGACACTTTGTGGTGATCTGGGTGGAGCAGCTGGTTGGTGAAAGCGAGAGGTTAAGGATGAAGAAACTGGAGGAGTTGAGCAAGAGCATCGAAACATTGCGCTAAGATGACAATTAAATAAATCTGTCCATAGATGATGATAATTAGGTTTGTGTGATGTAATTTAAATTACTTTCAACCTTTTCTTTCTTCCTTTTTTGCCTTCTTCTCCCCCACTTTTATGTGTCTATATATATGGGTGCCTGGGTTTGGTGTATTCTGTGTACCCTTTCTTCTTCTTTTTCTTCTCTTTTCGGGTTCGCCCAATTCGGTCAGATCCTGATGCAACTCTGTTGATCTAGGAAAGAAAAAAATGGGTAATATCTACCCTAACAGACAGGTTTGTAACCCAGAATTATGCAGACTTAATTTTTTTTCCTCCCCCTTTCACCTAGTTGTTCATGTTACCATATCATCCCTAATTCTTTGGTTAATATGTTAGCTTCTGATGGTATATTAATTTCCCATGTATTTTTTTCTTCTATGTGGATGGAATGTGTGCAATAAATTGAACCATTTTTGTGATGCCAATTGCTTGCTTGCTTGTCACTCTTGTTGGTAAAATGCATAAATAAATGAGCAGGCTGGTGAAAGTAGGTATGCCTAAAGGCAAGCAGAACATGGTAGTAAGTTGTAGCAACTTCTTTTCTGGACCAAATTATTGCTTTCTTCTCATGTGCTTGCCAATTGGACATCAATGCTTCTTTCATGAGTACACCTCCCCCCCCTCTTTTTTTCCCCCCCACACACAAAGAAAAAAAGGAAAGTTGTGTTTGTTGATCAATCAAGTTCTATTTCCACCTTTACAATAAAATTGAGTTGGCTTGGATATGTGCACTTTCGACGGTTATTCCAGTTAATATTTGTTTCCATTCGAAAGGAATCAATCTTTCAATAGATAGAAAATTGTATGTTGAGACTCGTGTTTCGTTATGAAGAGTAAGCACTTGGTAAAATTTGAAAACCAGGAGTAAAATTGGAGATGTGTTCTTTTCAACTTATAAATATGTGTCTAGTAAGGAAGTGTAAGCACTTAAGTTTGAAAACTAGGAGTAAAAGTGAAGATGTGTTCTTTTCAACTTATAAGTACTTTCGTTACACTCATATAGTAGATACTTGATTTTGTTTTTCAAGTTATAATTTCACCATTCACCTGCAGTTTTTGAAATGGCATGTTTTGTGAGTCTAACCAATTTGTCCAATTTGGAAGAGATTGATAAAGGGTGATTACAATGATTTAGACATTTGTTAATCAAATTTGGGAATAATTAATAAATGGCCTTCCTAGAAATTAAATGAAACATAGGGGATCAATATGGATAGGTCTAGCAAGAAGTTAGATCAAGCTAAGGAAGTAAGGATTGCCTGATTTGAAATAAAAACAAGTAAAAAAATGATAAGTTTGTAGAGTATGTAAAGAGAAGTTTTGATCACCTAATTTTCACCAACTCTTATTGATCTTGATTTATCAGTATCATTTAATTCATACCAATTATTTGTTGTCCAGCATGAAAAAGCTGATTCTGACTGCTTTAAAGGAGGTTTGGAGATTATGTCTGCTTTAATTAGGTTTAGGGACTTGATTAAACTAATCTTGTACTTTTTCTTAACCACTTCTATGAAAACAACCACTTTTTTCTTTCTATTACTTACGCATTTTTATTACTCTCTTGTTATCAGGTGACAATGATGGGTTTAATCTAAGTACAGTAATGAAATGAAGTTTAAATTTACACTAATGTTATAAAATAATATGGAAAATCGTATCATAAAATAAAAATAAAATAATAACAAAATCTTAAAAAAAATACTTTTGAGCTCAGTTTTAGAGATCCAAATATAAACATTAATATAAGAGTAAGACTATATACATTCCCTGGGTTAAATTTAAGCTTTTTATTATTATTTTTTGATTGTTGATAGCTAAAAGGTTTAAAAGTTTATAAAGTACACCCAACTGCAAAATACAACCGCAACTAACCAACTCTAAGAGAAAAAAAAGTAACAACCAAACACTGCTAAACATAAAAAGCACAATAAGGATGCTTGCACCTACGACAGTTAAAATCCATCATAGCTCAATCCCGCAGCTGAAAGATCAATAACTTCAGTTTGGACTCAATTGCCGAAACCACTTGAATGTAAGTTGTTTTTCATGTACCTGTAATTATCATTCAAATTTTTACTCAACATGAACTTTAAAATACATATATTGCTAAACCAATGAATACATACATCAAATACAATAGTCAAATTTCAGTACAATATGTTCGGCAAAGATTAAATAGTTTTGACTCAAATTTGTTAAACAAGGTATGCATCGTATGTACTTTTATTGAGCATGAGAAAAGGTTATATTTGAAGAAGGGACAAAGGAGACGTATCTTAAAGGGTTAAAGTGTTGACTAGCCGTTGGGAAGTCCTTTTCTCCCTTTTCTTTTTTCTTAATATTTTTTTTTGTCAACAGTAAATACAGTAGCCGTTGGGAAAATGTGGAAGAATCTTGAAAGCTCACCTGGTCACGGAATCCAATGGCAATGGCTGAGTTGCCTCATATTTATTGCAACTTTCAGCTGCTAATCACTCCATCTTTCCATATCAAACAATACAACCACGCAACTCTCACTACAACTCCATTTACAGGGATCCAATATTGTGTATCCAGGAGGAGATTTATGTCTCTATCACTCAAAATACACTAATCACATATATAACTATTCTTTTATTACTGGAAGTCGGTGAAAGACTAAAATTCGCATCAAAAATGCTACGAGGATATGTAAACAAAACAACAAAACATGAACTAAGTAGATAAAGATACAAAAACAACTGTTCCGTGAAATAACCACCTAAATTGCAGACCACTTCAAGACGAACAACCTTCTGAAGTGTTGCCATGCTACACTCTATTCACGAATAACTTTTATATCACAAATTTTCTCACAATTCTCCTCTTGTGTGCAATCTCAGGATTAGTATCATTGAAATCTTTGAGTTTTCTAGGAGTTTCATTCGATGTAGAATTAGTCTTAGGAGAAACACCAATTATCCACCTATACTTAGAATGCAGCAAGACCTACTCTTTCTTCTTCCTTCTAACACCAACTTTCGCGCCCGGAAAGAAATCTCGAGACCAGAACAAATATAATACTCAGATTGGACTGACAAAATATCATCACCACTATTGGAATCAGTTCTTGAAAAAGGGACATATGAGGCAACTTTTAGAATGCTCAAATCTACATAGACAGGGTTTGAAATTCGTCCAATCAAAGTCCAAAGAACCAGCGTAGTCACCACCAGGGATATAATCTGGACAAGTTTATCAACAACCACCTCAATAGGCTGATCAAACACTATAGGTAGAGATTGAGTCACCCCAGCCTACGTAGATTCAACGAACCAAATCTATCTCACAGAGTCCCTCCTTGCAATGGATGGGCCTTTGTTTTTCAGAAAATTTAGCTCAACGTAAAACATAAGGTTATTGACGGCCCATTTACTACTCAGAAGTCTAGCCCATTAGTATTTCACTAGTGGGCAATTGAGGTTGTGTTTAAGAAAACTGCTCCAAGGCCTACTTTGAACAACTTGCATGGTGGGCCTAAGGCTAACCCATCTGTCAATGCATGAATTTGCTCATACTTTTTTCTTTTCTTTATGTTCTTTTTTTTTTTTAATTTTGTCTTAGAGACTTGTAATATATCAACATACTCCTTATTAACGTATAATTATTAACTATATTAATTTGAGACACATATCATTATGCTTCCTATCATTTGTAGCAAAGATTTGAAATCAATAAATAAAAGCTCAAAAAAACTTAAAAATTGTCAATCAGTTACTAATATAAATGAAAGTATTGACAACATAGCAACTTAACTGTTTAAGTGCATGTTCACAATATGCTAAATAGTAGTTAAACATACACAATGATAATTCATTGATAAAAAAAAGAAACCAATTTAACAAGACAATTGTTCAACTGTATAATTCTATATAGTATAATAGAATGTACAGATCATTTACGTATAACTTTATTACTTTCAGAGCTGTTTTGGGATACATTAGCAATCCAGTGGATGCTCAAAAAGACAAAAACAATGATTTTAGGGTGTGAGGTGGCAACATATATATGGTTAATCATATAATTAAACATGATTAGAGCATATCGGTGCTCCATAATTGTAGACACCGTCACATAATTAAGAATGAAATCAATGAACTGCCAACTAGCTAATAGCTATAGTATGGAGTGACATGCATATATTGCCAACCCTAATAATTGCACCCTTCAAATAATAATAATAATAATATGATTCAGGCCATACAATTGAACCTTAGCTACTTTGATAATTGGCCAGCTAATTCAGTGACCCTACTCCAGTTGTTCTCTTACTCTCAATATTACATGCATGCATGTATAAATGCTTGCCTTTCCAAACCCATTTCCCTCATCAATTCTCTCTCTCTTTCTCTTTTTCTCTCTTTCTCTGGTAACTTTTGGTAAAAAAACAGTTGGGTAAAAGTTAAATCAATGGGAAAGCTTGTAGGGTTTACTGTGGTTGCAGTGGTGGTTCTCATGGTGAGCGCCACCGCGTACGGTGGTGGCAACTTCAATCACGAGTTCGAACCTACATTTGGGGATCATCGGGTAAAGACATACGGGCGGGCGGGTCAGGCCCTCACCCTCTCTCTTGACAAGTACTCCGGGTCCGGATTCAAATCCAAGAAAGAGTACCTCTTTGGAAGAGTCGATATGGAGATGAAGCTTGTTGCGGGAGACTCTGCTGGCACTGTCACCACTCTTTATGTAAGTATTTTTGTTGATGTGCCCAATTGATTTGGGTTAGCTTTTGGGTAAATTTTATGAAGTTAATTGATGAAATAAATTATCCTAATTTGGGATGCATCAGCTTTGGATTAGTAGTTTAATGTGGGACCCTCACCTTGTCCAAATAAATATGGGGTGCTGATATCATATGAAATCATCTCAACCAAAAGTTTAAACTGATAGTTCAACTATATTGATATCTGCCAAATAGTAAGGCTATGGACCGTAGGTCATCTATAGTCTAGAGGCAATGTTTCCTATTTTTTGTTGTCGGATTGATAAATAAAATTGTGTTGCTGCCCATAATTATAAAAAAAACCTGGTAGTTGAATACTTATTGATGATTTTATACTCTAACATTTGAGGGCTATGGTGGAACATGGATTCAATTGATTGATTCGGGCCACGAGGGTCAGTTTTGCCAGGTTTAGTTAATAACATAAATTACCTTTTGTCAATGTGTAGTTGTCATCGGAAGGAGCAACACATGATGAGATCGACTTCGAATTCTTGGGCAATGTAAGTGGGCAACCTTACACCCTCCACACCAACGTGTTTAGCCAAGGCAAAGGCAACCGAGAGCAACAATTCTACCTATGGTTCGACCCGACCAAGAACTTCCATACTTACTCCATTGTTTGGAACCCTAGGCTCATCATGTTCTTAGTTGACAACACACCCATTAGGGTTTTCAGGAACCACGAAAACATCGGCGTTCCTTTCCCTAAGAACCAACCCATGAAGATCTACTCGAGCCTGTGGAACGCCGACGATTGGGCCACCCAGGGCGGGCGGGTCAAGGCCGACTGGTCCAAGGCCCCATTCACTGCTTACTATCAAAACTTTAACATTGACGCCTGTGAGGGCCCCACCGCCTCTGCGTGCGTTAGGGCCCACACGAACACCAAGGGACTCAAGAACAACGCGGTTTCAGTCAATGGGGGAAAGACACGTGGCGCATGGAGGACCCATGACCTAGATGCATGGGGTAGGAGGAGATTGAAGTGGGTTCAGAAACACTTTATGATTTATGATTATTGCAAGGATGCGAAACGTTTCGGACAAGGTGTTCCTCTTGAGTGCAAGAGCTCAAACTAGAGTTTTCAAGCACCCTACATATATGGAACAAGTTGGATGAATGGCCTATGATATGATCATGTAACTATGTACTACTATATACCATATGTAAGTCGATGGATCTATATATAATCATTTAGTTTGATGTATGAAAGTTGTTTGTTTAATTAATCATTATTCTTTGTATTGATTCCAATAAATATTTTTCATTCATTAATATCAAATATTCAATACATGTTATTAATTACAATTAATGGTATGAATTAAACAAATGAAACCGGATCCCAGAGTAAGGGAGGGGTGGCCACGGCCACCAGTAAAAATTTTTTTTTGTATAGTTTGAGATAAAAATTATAGATTTTATGTGTATATGATGAATATAATAGTGTAGTGGACACCCTTAATCAGTATACCTAGATCCGCCACTATGAAACCCTTGGTTTTTCTTACAATTGTATGAATTAAACAAATGAAGTTTTACAATTCTTGACCAAATCAAGTCTTGGACATGCAATTGTGAAATAATTGCTTCTGAAATTAATGGATCAAACAATCGAATTCAATAATTGACCATCATACTGATCAAAAGTAATGGAATCTCAATAATGTTGCATGCACGTGGATCAATAGATTGAAAGGACATGGTAATCATATATATTGAAGGTTTGAGAAAATGAAAATGAAAAACAACCAAGACAAAGAATGGAGATCAAATAAGAGAAGAGAAAAGGGAAGAGATGAAAAAAAAAAAGAAGAGATAGAAATTAATATATGATGCTGAAATGAGTTAGTCTTGTGTTGATAGCTTAAGTTTATATAGAGAGAAATCTAAATTTACATATAGAGATATCTTGAAGTTAAGAAAATAGTTTTATAATACATTTAACCTTATGAGGTTTCTTTAATTTTTAAAGCTCATGCTTTAAGTAATAAGATATATTAATGAGACTATTTTCTTGAATAATTTCCATCTCAAATTGAAGAACGTAGGCAAATCGAATGAGTGAGAAAGCAAGGTATGCATAGAGAACTTAAGTCCGTATCCCTTACATAACTTTTGCCAACTATTATTAATATGAAATCGAGCATGGGCGAATTCATAAGAGAGAACCGTACAAGACTAGCTAATTCACTAGACTCATATCATTCGATTTATCCATCAATTAATTTCCGTATCGAATTTCAATAATATGGGCAAATTGAGATAGATCCAATGTTACGTTCGTAGAAATTAAATTAAGTGCATGCATGCGCGCATGTCAGTATGGGCATACCCACCTATGTAGCTTCGCAAGTACTCTCTCCGTTTCATATTAATTGACACTTTGACTAAATTTTGACCGTTAATTATTCACAAATTATAATGACTTACAATATGAAATTATAACTGTCATTAGAAAGATATGGAAATTATTCACAAATTATAATGAGTTACAATATCAAAAGTATCTTTCTAATGATGGTAATTTCATATTGTAACTCATTGTAATTTGTAAGCAATTAACGATCAAAATTTAGTCAAAGTGTTAATTAATATGGAACGGAGGGAGTAAGTAATCTCCAGGCATCTTGATTTTGAACAACGTACGTACCCATGCATTCATGCATCCTGCCCTATAAATACAAACCCTCGAGTCCCTTGTATTCTCGCACAGACTCCTTTTCATTTTTTCCAGTTTCCTACTAGCAATTCGATCTACTCCTCCTACTAGCCACCTTATGGCGACGGGTGTCCCAAAACTCAATTTCGTACTAGCAATCCTACTCCTCCTATTAGCCACCTCACATTCACAGGCGGACATTATCGATTCTGGTGGTATCCTAAACAATCTCGTTCCGAGTAGTGGTCTCGCTAATGCTGTCCCTGTTGGTGACGTCACTAATAGTGTTGGTAGTCTCGATAATGCTGTCCCTGTTGGTGACATCGGTAATAGTGTTGGTGGTCTCAATAATGCCGATGATCTCCTTAGTGATATTCTCGACATCCTTGGTCTCCCTGGTATCGGTCGTTGATATTAATCACCCAGATTAATTATCTACTTATCTAAGGGAAAATAAGAGTCACAATATATATGTGTGTGGTTATCAGAGAAATTGGGAGGAATAAAGATACTCCTTTGGACTATGTACCATACGTATGCACGTACTAAGGAGATGTATTAAGTTTGAATAAGAGACGTACGCGCTCCTCATGTATGGATACTAATTTGTACTCTTGGGGTCACTATAGTCTTAAATAAAGCAATATTAAATAATTAAATAAAATTATATATATCTACCAACGGTGGTATTAATAAGGTTAAATAAACCTATGTTGTGGGTTGTTTCTCACGTATCATTAATATTAAATATTCATATATGTCCTTACGTACTTCTTTGTTATATAATTATCAACATACTTAAGCAATGATATGGTGAAGAAATTAAATATATATTGTCCTAATCAAACACATATTGTTGGTGGCCACTAGAATTAGAATATACTCATTTATACTCATTTAGATTGCACGCTGAATAAACAGTAAACTTGGGGATCGATCTTTCTTCATATAGATCATGATATGGGAGAAGCTCACTAAGCTGGATGGATGATTAAAATTTAATTACTTTGATTTGACATTAATTGTGTTATTGTGATCGATACAACAATAACAACAACAAGCTCTCAGGATTAATAATGTTTGTGTGCGATTTGAGGAATCAAGATATATATAGTCATTCCTCCATGAACTAGCGCCTATGGAAAGACTGATTCCTGCGGATCTGAGAAAAATCTTACGAAAAAACAACCTTGAAAGACCAAAAAGAAGAAAAACAAAAACATTCATGAAAACATTTGAAAACATGAGAAGGGAGAAGGAGAGCTCAAGATAAGTAGAGGGGTACATATTAGTATATTACTAGCTAGGTGCGATTAATTAATATATTATCTCGGTAACATAGACAATTTACTATCTCCCATATCAGAAACTAAGCATCAGTGTATGACTAGCTAATCGAATATCTAATCTAGTAATCCCATTTCATGAATAAAGACAAATGAAACCCCGGTTTTTCTTGTAATACAACAACAACAACCTCCTAGGTGATATGTTTGAACATGGTTTGGGGATTCTAATGTAGGCAATTTTACCCCATCAACAAAAGTTCATGGAGAGAGTTTTCTCTTACAATAATTTGAATTAAACAAACGAAGTTTTACCAATCTTGAGTTCTTGAGCAAATCGAATCTTGGACATGCAATTGTGAAATAATTGCTTCTGGAACTAATGGATCAATCAATCGAATTGAGTAATTGGCCATTATATAGATCAAACGCAATGGAATCTCAATAACATTGCATGTACGTAGATCAATAAATTGAAAGGACATTGTAATCATATTGAATACGGGAAAATGAAAAGGAAAATTAATGGAGACAAAGAATGGAGATCAAATAAGAGAAAACACAAATCAATGTGGTGTTTCATTTTAAATAGGTGACATGTTTAATCTTGTAAGATTTTTTTATCTTTTAAAGCTAATGCTTTAATCAAGGAGCAAGATACATTAAGTGAGGCTATTTCCTTGAACAATTTCTATTTCAAACTTGAAGGACATATATAGGCAAATCAGAAGAGTGAGAGGGCAAGGTACGTAGGTAGAGAGAACTTAAATTTGTATCCCTTACATAACTTCTCTCAACTATTTTCATATGAAATTGAGCATGGGCAAGTTAAAAAAAAAAAAATCTTTAACTGCTTCTTTCACTTACATTGTTTAAAAAAAATTCAAAAAGAGAGAACAAGATTCACAAGAATATCTCACTAGACCCATATCGTTCAATTTATCCAGTAATTAATTTCCGTATTGACTTTCAATAATATGGGCTAACAATTATGGGCAAATTGAGAGAGATCGAGTGTTACGTAGACTTTAAACTAAGTGCATGCGTGCATGCATGTCAATACGTGCATAGCATACCCACCTAAGTACCTTAGCAACTAAGTAATCTCCACGCCACGCATCTTGATTTTTCTGAACTTACAACCCATGTATATTTATGCATCATGCCCTATAAATACAAACCCTTGAATCCCTAGCTTTCTCACACAAACTCCTTATATTAATTTTCTCTATTTTGTTCACCTATATATCTATTTCATGGCGATGGCAAAACTCATTTTCCTACTTGCAATCTTACTCCTCTTATTAGTCACCTCGAATTCACAAGCTGACATCATCAACAACGCTACTGGTGGGGCTGACGATGCGGTTGGTAATCTTGGTGGCATCAATGATGATCTTCTCGGTGGTCTCCTTGGGGGTGATCTTCTCGGTGGTCTCCTTGGTACTCTTGGTGGTTGATGGTTGCCCGTCACCCCTTATCTAAATATGGACGGGCGAAAAAAAAAATCAAATAAATATAGGAGCCTCGACATGCCGTTGTTAATGACCGTTGTTATATAGTACAGTGAAGCTAGGTAGATTAATAAAGATGTCTCTCTTCTACTAGCTACTATGTGTACGTACGAAGGAGATACATTAATATAAGTACTGTTAAGAGACATGCCACTCATGCATGGATACTAATTTGTACTATGTACGTACTTATCTATCTTCATACTTTTGGAAGCTTTAATCTTTGCTTAACAAATCATAATCTGCAAAGATATAAATCAGGATAAGTATATATAATCTTGAGAGAATATTCTGATTATAAGATTGAGAATTTCAAGATACTTCCCTAATTTGTTCTTTCAAACAAAACTTTCTGTGGAGGGAATTACAGTTTCTACACATATTATTAGGGTGAGTCATTTTTATATAAGAAAAATAGGGAAGAAGGGAAGAGAAGCAAATTTGAAAAAAATAATTGGGCAAATTATAGCCAAAATAATATTCAAGAAGAGGTACTGAACCATTAACATCAAACTTAAACAGATAGGTTATAAGTATAACTAATACTGTACAAATATTTGGATAGATTCTACTGCAAAATAATTCAATTTTGTCTATCATGAGGATGGTCGTCTCCCCCCCCCCCCCCACCCCCAAAAGTTCCGCGCTTGTATATATTACTTCCTCCTCCCCATTTTTATTTTTCATTTGGGTTTGCGCGTGTCAAGCATTGAGGATTTTGATAATCAGTTTCTTAATATATGATGATCTATAATATGAAAGTACTATCGATCGTTAGATCCAAAAGAAGTAATATATTCAAAACATATGATTTTGTAATTTTTGATAAATTATTATGTGAGAAATTGTTAGTCAAAAGACATTGAAAATCATGAAATAATTGATAGGTTGAGATGGCTTGTGCCAAAGTATCATAGGTCGTGTCAAGGTCAATATGGCTCGTGTTGAGACAACACGGGGTCGTGTGGTCCCTGACTTGACCTTTCTTGATTCACCAACACGACTCAGTTTGGAGTCAACTTTGTCCGTGTTCACCAACATGGGCGTGTTGATATTCTTGTTGACACTTAAACATCTTTTGCGCTTTTTCAACATACTTACACCCTCCAGTATTTTTGAAATAAGTAATCTCATCAATATCCAACGAGTGCAAAGTACGAAAAATTACTGTTGTACATTTCTAAAGTGAGATGTACATTATTATCCAATGACCTTAAGTAAGGATTGTCCATAATGCAATATTTCAACATATAATTAATAGGATATATATATATATATATATATATATATATATATATATATATATCACTCCAAGACTCCTTTTAAATATCATTTTGTTTTTCAAACTATTATTTATGGTGATTTTGAACTAAGTTTTTTTTAATAAGTATGATTAATTATCATTATAAAAGATTTAGCAAAAATTAAGTTCAATTATGGTATAAATTTCCTAAATACACACCCCATCCTGTAAACTCCATTGAGAATGAGTAACTAACTCATTATAGGCCCATACTAATCTATGTATTTAGTAATTGAATTCCGTATAGAAATGAAATAATTAAGCATGGGGGGTCAAAATTGAGATGGAAACAAAGAGTTACGTAGAAACTAAGTCCTGCATGTATATACTTCACTATAGGTAGCGTAGATGGCAAGTAATTCCCATCTCTAATTCGAATAACCCATGCATGGATGGATGATATCGTTGGCAATAAATATAACCCCTAAAGTCCCTCCCTTTCTCACACTCAACCATCATACCATACCATATCATATAAACCGTGATTTCTCTCTCTCTATTCAGATCTCTTTTCAGCATTTCATCGAACACACATGGCAAAAGTCATCATCCTCAAAGTCATTTTCTTACTTGCAATCCTACTCATAGTAGCGATCTCCGAGTCACAAGCGAGGAGTACTGGTCATGGGGGCAGCCATAGCCACTCCTCTTGCAACTGCAACAAAAAGAACAACGACAACGACAACGACAACAACAACGACAATGACAACAACGACAGTACTAGTTCCTTTGATGATTTTGGCCTAGGTAATCTCCCTTCTAATTTCGCCGATAATCTGCCTTCTGGTCTCCCTAATAATCTGCCTTCTGGTCTGCCCAACCCCGGTAATCTCCCTGGTGCCGTCACTGGTGCTTTTGGTGGTGGTTCACGTCTCGTTCGCCGTGGTGCTCACAAAAATTAAGTCCCATAGATCACCCTGCATGAGAGTAAAATAAGAATAAGATTGAGGATATATTTATGATTCTCAGTAACTAATTAGTAGAATAAATATATCTCTCTTCTTGTACTATGTATGTATGTGCAGAGGAGATGAACGGAGTATACAGCTAAAGACATGTAATCGAGTTCAGTTTTATATGCTATATCGAATTTTTATTTGCCGAATTGTCTAATTTTTTTTGCGTTTATTTATTTGTCAAATTATCTCATTTTTACGATTCTAACAATTATATATCAAATCTATCACCAGTAAACAAACTCTTTAGCTCATTCTAAGGGTACTTTTCACAATTTGTTTACTTCATTTTTTATATTTATTGATTTTTGATGATTTAAAGTTTATGGAAAATAATTAGGGTATTTTATAAGCAAGGACATGATAATGTGGGAAAAAATAATAGAACTGTTAGGAAGATCCAATGGGGGAGCCCACTTCAACCAAAACTCATGGTACACAAGTTAAGTGAGATTTCATCTTAAAACCAATTGGTGCTAAGAGAAGTAGCCCACTTGACATATATATCATGTTCTTTCTCTTTACTTTTCCGATGTGGGATATTTTTTACTCATGCGGAAATCCCAACAAAAACAATCTCAAATATTTGATATTAATTTTATGACAAGCAAATTCTAACATTCACTTGCATGATTAATTATGAAATTAAATTAATTGCCATTTCACTATTTCAACACAACTGAAAGCTGGTCCTTTGATCAAGTAATTTGTTTTGTACTAATTTATATTCACTCATTATTCACTCATTCATAACTATTTCTTTTCAATAGGTCGGGTGATGATACTACTTAAATGTCTTACCCTTAACTAATTAAATTAGCATTTTTTCTGATTCTTGACACCAAATTTTTTCATAGTAAGTATTAATGATCAACTATAAGAAATTTTGGATGCATTGGCTACGAGAATAAACACAAATGATACCCTAATCGAATCAACCTCATCTATTAGGCATATTTTAAGCATTTTTTTAATATAAAAAATAATGGATAAAAGTATAACTTATGAAAGAACCCTAGAGGGGGGGGGGGTGAATAGGGTTATGAAAATTTTCTGCACAAATGATCACTTGTAAAGGACGTTAGGTTCTTAATCTAACTAGATTAAAATTCAATATAATGCAGGAATAAGATAAAGGACAGTGAGCGTATAATGAATAACTTCCTTTACTATATTGAAACAGAATGAGATAATACAACCTGAGATGAATGTCCTTAGGTTGTACACAGAACTGAGCGCCTTGCAGAGGACGCTTCTTATTTTGTGAATAACAACACCCACCAAAATCACTCTTTGGTGTTTAAACTCAATCGATCCTAAGTCCGTGTAGGAATCGATTTTACAAGTATCAATCAACCCTAAGTCCGTTAAGGATTGATTACACTCAACTTCTCACAAACACAAAAACTTGCAAGAACACAAAATAGAAAACGCTATTTCTATTTCGAACACCCGATTTCTTCCATGGAATCGTAGATTATCTTCAACCTCTAGGTCTTCTATTTATAGGTATGTTTGTAACAGCAAGATAAAGACGTTGGGGGTTGATTCTTCATGATTCTTTCCATCTTCATGTTTTGCCTTGCCTTGCATTTTGCACAGATCTTCTTTCCTTTTTATGAGATTTCCGGAAATTCACAATATTATCTTCCTTCCAATTTCTTGATTGATTGTTTCCTACAAATCAATTAGGTGCAATCAATTAGTCTGGTTAGAAAAGGATAGAGAAAACAAATATTAATCTTTCCAGAAAACTTCTCTGTTTTGACTCGCATCGAAACTTCTCGCCTAGGGTGAACGTCCTTATGATGCCTTGGGTGAAGGTCCTTCTGCCTTCTTGAGATTTCTTTCCTTGCGCATTATATCTTTTCTGGATATTCGAATTTTGACTTTCATCAAAACTGATCCAGTGCCAAGGTCCTTGAGCCTGAATCTATCAACGTCCTTGAGGGGTTCTAACACTTTATACAATTTATATATAATATTATAGTTAGAGAATCTAATCATATTATTTTATTTCAATTTAATATATAATAATAAGTTTTATTAATAGGGAATACTCGTATAATTTTCATTAAACGAAACGAAAATGATAGGAGTCTTGGGGCATGATACATTTTAAATGTCTTGCCCTATTATTAAAATCATATTATTATACATTAAATTGAAATAAAATGTTATAATTGAAATAGCATATATGAATTGCATAAACTTATACTTTCATTCATTATTTTTTATATTTCAAAAAAACATCTAAAATATTTATAACGGATAGCATTGATTCTATTCGGGTATTGTTTGTGCTCACTGACATAACAAATGCATTCAAAGCGTCTTATAATTGATAATTAATACTTACTATTAAAAAATTTGTCTCAAAAATCATAGAAAATAATAATTTAGTGAATGGTAAGACACATAAGAGATTGTCTTCGGGTAAGGCACGTATCATCATCCCCAAAACGAAAATGCATATGATAGGAGTACTCAAAAACAAATTTTATCTTTTATATAATTTAGTTCTCTAGGTTACCGTAGATATAATGGCAATATTTATCTTTTATTCATTAAACAAATTTTAAAATGTAAAGGCATAATTTTCAAAAACGACAAACAATATAGAACAAAGAGATTAATTAATTAAGCACGGGGCGTCAAAATTGAGATGGATACAAAGAGTTACGTAGAAATTAAGTCCTGCATGTATATATATCACTAGGTAACGTAGATGGCAAGCAATCCCCATCATGAAATAACCCATGCAATGCATAGATGGATGATATGGTGGGTTATAAATATAACCCCTAAAGTCCCTCCCTTTCTCGCATCCACCCAAACGATCATATCATATCATATCATATAATATAAACTGCGACCTTCACTATCTCTATATATACGATCTTTTTGTGACATTTCATCGAACACATGGCGAGAGTCGTCATCCTCAAAGCCATGTTCTTAGTTGCAACCCTACTTTTGGCTGCGACCTTGGAGTCAGAAGCCTGGAGTCAGGGTCAGGGTCAGGGTCAGGGTCAGGGTCAAGGGGGCAATCAGAACCCCCCACCTTGCAGTAGAAGTGGTTTTGACGAGGGTAGCGTCGGTCGTGTCGTTACTGACAGCCTCCCTGGTGGTCTTGGCGGTGTGGTTAGTTCCCTCCCACTCCCGGACATTAACTAATTATGGTTCACCCACTGTTTTCTATTAATGACTCCTAAATTATGAAAATAAGAATAAGAATAAGAATCAGGATTATTTATGGTACTCATTATAATTAATGAATTAATATTGTACTAGTAGCTTGAATTAATAAAAGACACATATCTCTCTTCTTGTACTCTAGCTGTATGTGCAAAGGAAGGAGATGAATCGATCAAAGTATATGGACTCAGACATGTAATCGCGTACGTCCAACATTCATGTATATCAATAAGGACATAATAATATGGGGGAAAAAATAATACTCTGATCCCTTCTTTTCATATTATTTGTCACTTTAACTTTTTTTCCTATATATATGTTACTTCATATAATTTCAATCACACGTTAATCACTAATGAAAAAGTTTGTTTGTATTAACTAAAACAAACATAAACCATTCTTTGATAATTAAATAACCATACATGCATGCATGTCTTAATAAGTTTTTTTTTTATGAAAATTCATATTCACTATATTACGAACCCTCTCAACTCCATTGAGAATGACGACTAAGTACTAACTCATTAATTTGACCCATATCGATTGATCTATTTAGCAACTATAACTTCCGTGCTGAATTTAAACAATATGGGCTAGTAATCAATTAAGCATGGGCCAAATTGATATAAATGCGAGGGTTACGTTGAAACTAAGTGCATGCATGTACATACCTTTGGCTGTGTAGCATAGCTAGCATGTGATCCCCATCATCCATCTAAATTATGAAATAACCCATGCATGGATGGATCCTGGCCTATAAATATAACTTCTCAAGTCCCTCCCTTTCTCACATCAAACCATCATATGAACCTCTCTTTATGTATATATTCTCTGGAGTATTTCATCGAACACATGTCAGGCGTCCTCAAAGCCATTTTCCTACTTGGGATCCTATTGCTTTTCGCCACCTTCCAGTCACAAGCAGGCATCCTGGATGGTTCTGATGTCAGCAGCAATGATGATCCACCGTCCGATCTCCCGGTCCGAGTCCTAGGTGATGTCATTGATCCAAATCTCAACGACATCCTCTTTGGTCTTGTTCCTCCCCCACCCCACCCCCAATTGACTGAGGGTTGATCCATCTATCATATCACCCGAGTTATCTATTACCAAATCCTGAATAAAAATTACATAAGAACATATATGGCTTCTTTTTCTTTTTCTTTTTTGGTTTGAGGTGAAGGAGGGCCAAAGGCCTAAAGTTTATTAATCAACAGTAACATAGGGCCTATTGGCAAGTTATATTTTACATGGCGTTGGACCTTCCTAGGAGTGGCGAATCTAGGGCTTTTGATTAGGGGTGATCAATACACTGATGTATTCATTCGACACACATAAAATATGTAATTTTTATCCCAAATTATACCAAATTACTAAAAAAATAGTTTTTTACCGATGATCATGCCCACCCTCGGACTAGCCTGGGATATGCCACTACTTCCTAAAATTATTACATGGTATATATTGGAGTACTTATATAGGTCCACTAATTAATGTGTTAATTTTATAAAGAGGATTCATCAATATTTATTATAAAATTCAATTCATCGTAAATTTATCAATAAAAACTGGCCAAAACTATATGTGGATAATAACCTTCAATTTTGAGAATTTTCAATTAAATTTATCATATAAGAAATTTATCTTATAATAAATTTATTTTAAATGGCCTCATGATACTAAAATTTATGTAAAAATTTTAGCTACTAATTTTAAAACTATTATCATTAGAAAAAAAAATTGGGTTGCATAGTCCTCAGTGGGATAATTTGGAGATATGGGGTCATGAATTTATATATGGGCAAAAAAGAAAACTAATTACAGATGGAAAGTGACAGAAGAATATTCAACACCGGCACGAAGCTGATGACGTTTGCGATGATTCAACTGATGAATGAAGCCTCACTGCGGCACTGCCTTATCTTATTTTATTCTCTGTAGTTTTCAGGGGGTGGAAATTGAAAGCCCCTATACAATATATAATTTATATATGTATAGCCTAAGATTTAAATTAAATAGTGTGGTACCTGGTGCGTTGAACGCAACAGGTTTTTCTAGAAGTACTAGCGAACATGCCCGTCCCATGGACGGGGCAATTTATTTTCCAGTGTTTCAATTCTTTTTATAAAAAGTAAATAAATATAATTATAGATTTAAATATTATTTATTTTTTAAAAAATATTTCGATACATTCGTGCACGTGTAGAATCATACGTATGAAAAATATTAGTGAAATGATAATAATTCTAACATTTGGTAATTACACAATAATAATATAATTTATTTTTGTACATCAACAATTTTAAAAGATACAAAATTGTTTTTTTACCATCATCGTGTGTACCCAAATATCATGAGTTTAACTTGTTTTTGCTCCCAAATTTAGCACAACACTTCATCGTGTTTTTAGCAAATTTACAAACTTTGTTCCATTTTTCAATAATATACATATATATAATCTCAAAGAAAATATAGGGGCCCGTCAAATTCATGGGTAAATTAAATTTACCAGCTTTTCCCAAAAATTTACCAAAATCCACCAAAAATTACTAAAGTTAAAATAGAAAAAAAATATTTTTGATATATTAGGGAAAATTTGACAAAAGTTATCAAAATTTACCAAAAGTTACCAAAATTTTACTTTACATTACTGTTATTTATCTATGAATTTGGCACACCCTACGAGATTGGATACCAAAAATTCTGATATTATTTTTGGGGTTATTGGCGTACCAAACAAAATATGGATTACTATTGTCCTATTGTCGAAGATAGAGATTATTGTATAACTTTCCTATTTTTGGGTATTTTATTTGTCAATTGATAAATATTTTATAATCTTTAATTTCCTTCTTTGAGTGACTAAACATTAATTAATAATATTATTTGTCAATTGATACTTGGACGTTTCTAGGAGAGGAAACGCGGAAAGCGGAAAGGCAGAGAAATGAAGATAGATTAAACGAAAAGGCTCCAAGTATCCATTAAAGAGCTCAACCAACTAAGCAGCAAAAGTGGAGAAAAGCCTCCACGTACCCATTGGACAGCTGTACCAACTAAGTAGTGAAAGTGCAAAACAAATCCAAGCAGGTGACGAAAATCGGAAGGCTAAGTAACTCTCTCTTCTATAATAGACTAGCTAAGCTTGCCCGTGCAAGGCACGGGCGTTCTTAATTGTCTTGGATATCATATGTTATAATTTTTGGGTCATACATAATTGGTTAAAAAGTCAACTATTTTTCTATCAAAAAAAAAAGTGAATTATTTTTACTAATGATATATTGTTCCTTTTATTGTTTGTTATACGTTACAAGTAGGAATTTTATTGTCATTCAAACAAAAAATTATGTAACATAACTATTGTGATTGTTCAAAGCCCAAAATAGTTGTCAAGGAATATTACAATAATTTTAATAAATAATAACACCCCTCCGTTTTATATTTATGATTAAAGTATCATTTTTATATGACAATAATATGAGACTTGAGACAAGACACCTTTTAAATGTTTTGTGTTGGTTAAAAGTATTGGTTTTTTATTTGTAATATCGTATATTAATTGTATAAAGTTTTATTTTTATTTATAATTTTGAAAACTTACAAAAATGTGTAAAATATGTGTATGGATGTGGTTTATTCGATTAAGATGAGTTGATGTAACCAACGCACTCTAAGATTCTTATAATTGGTAATTCTTTCGTTCTTTTATCTGTCGCCCTAGTTTCTGTATAAAAAACTTTGTCTGTTAACATCTTAAGTCATACTCCATATAAGAATTCACCATACAAAATTAATTTCATTAGATTCGTAATAAAAAAATGCAATAAAAAAAGTGTAATATTGTATTTTCTATAAAAAAAAGCTTATTTGAAAAATTATTTATTAAAGATAAATATAAAAAAAGAAGGAATGACAGATAAAAAAGAATGGATGGAATAATTGATGGTTCTATCAAAAAAAACGGGTACCAAAATTATAATGAATATTAATTTGCGGAAAAAAAGACATTTAAACTTTATCTTCCCGAGACACACGTATATCATTACCCCTTTTTTTGTTCCCTAATACTTTCAAGTTTTTCATTTTAAAATTATGTTAATATTTCATTCCTGTCATAAAAAGAAATTATGTTTATATTTCTATTAATTGGAAAGTTAAGTTAATTAAAACTTTGATTGTACTAATTAAGAACGTTTTTCTTCAACACACATTGAGTACCGTCAAATGACCAAAAGAAATACGGTAGCAATGTAGCATGCAGTATACAAATAGAGAAAAATAAAATGAAATGAAACATGCATCATTTTTTTTTGAAATCTAATGTAACATATATTGAATATTCATTTTTCAGACCAAAAGCAAATATTTAAAGAAAATGGGTCAAATTATTTACATTCCTAAGCAGCTGAGTCCAAAAAAAAACTTAAAATATTTACCCTAATATACCATCTCCCATTTCCAATGTGCCTTCCCCTTTGTTTCATACTTAGAGAATGTTTGTATATTGCAATTTTCAAATAACACATATTATGGGAATAAAATATTAATTAAAAGAACAAATAATATTAGTTATTTAGACGTTTCAATAAAATAAATAGTTATTCAGACGTGGTAAGTATATACTACAGTTGCTATCATATTTATCTTGTCATTTAGGCCTTGTTCTTTTATACTGCTGATTGCGGTTGGTTGCGGTATGGAGGGGGAAGAAATGTGGTGGATTGTGGTGGGTTGAGAAAAGTTGTGGTGGATTATGGGGTTGGGGAAAATTGTGGTGGGTTGTGATTTAAATAATTGTAAATAGGTTGGTAAATTTAACTTTTAATTAAAAGATAAATTAAAGTTGAAAAAGTATATTGTGGTGGGCTGTGGTAAATTGTGGTGAGGTGTGGTGGAATGTGAAAAGTTACGGTGCGGTGTGAAACTCCAACCAATCAATCAAATATATAAAAAAATAGGCCTTAATAGTGCTCAACAAATTTTGAAAAAAAAAAAGAGTATTCAACATAATCAACTTTGAGTTACTTTTGTAATTAATATAAACATTAACACAATTTTGAAATGAAGAACTTTAAATATTAAGTGAGCGAATACAAAAATTAAGTGTGAATTCTGGTTGTTTATCAATTCAAAATGGAGGGTGATTAGTGTAACATTCTTGCGAAATATTTGATTAGTTCAAGAGAATAAAATGATATTACTGTAATTATTTTTTTTCATTTTTTATTAATATTAAAAAACTATTTTTTTAATTATATCAGTCTATCTTGATTGATAGTTTGTTGACATTAATTAGAGTTTCAATTGCATACTGTGAAAACAGCCCATCAAATAAATGTAAAAGGGGCAAAAAGGTAATTGCAAGTGTGAAAGGATGAAAAGATGCTGTCCATTTAGAGAGAGAGAGGCAATATAATAGCAAAAAATGAAGAAAAGGATATGATTGTAATTTTCCTTATCACATAAACAAGTGAGTGCATCATCTAAAAGCAAGCAAGTAACCAAGGTTCACAACACAACACATTGCACAAATACCAAAGCACAACTCTCCTTTCTACTTTGTTAAGGAAAGTGGATATCCATGCAGGCAACGTGCATGTAGGGACAAACTCAACCCTGAAAACAACATGTGGGTGAACTTGGTTCACGTAGTTGTCACCCAAATCAAATTAATTAGTACTACCTCCATTTTATAATATTGATTTATTTAGTTAAAATTTAGAAAATTAATAAAGTGAATTAGTTAATTGTTGTGTTGTATGAAAAATTAGGGTTTAAATTCTCTCTTGTTTTCTTTATATAAGAAAAACTAATAGAAAAATAGTTAGTTTGAAAAAAATTTCATTGAAATTATAAAGTGACAAGTATTATGAAACAAGAGAAGTTAGTTAAACTGACAATTAATATGGGGCGGAGGTGGTACCATTTAGAATGCGTTTGGATGGTCAAAAATTCTAGGAAAATGAAAAATTTTCTCAAGTTGACTTATTTTCTCTATGTTTGGTTGCAAATTGATCTTGAAAATTTCTTTACAATGGACCCACTATTCCCAACATTTTCCTAGGAAAAATCTCCCTTGAAATCATTTTCATAGAAAACTTTAATTTCCATAAAAAACTTTCACCGAAAAAAATTTCCTCAAAATTATTACCTGAAAAAGGTTTCCCCGAGGTTAATTACCAAACGACTCCCTCAAATTAAGCAAGCTAGTGATCGAACTCCTTTACATTGATCAATTAGATGCAAATAGGTAGGTCAACAAATTAAGCAAACAAATAGACCTTGAAATTAATATGCGTATATAAAAGGCCAATCATTCAAAAATGCTTATTAATTGTCCTAGTTGAAATAAAATGTTCATTGGAATTTATATATGAATAGGCCAAACTGGTTTAGAGCACAAATTTATGATGATACCCTAAAGAAAAATTGGAATCTAATAATCTAAACTTTAGGTCCATTTTGATCTGACAAACCGAACTTAACATTTTGCTATCGGTGAACCAAACTTAACAACTTATTTTTTCCAGTAAACCTCAGTCCATCTCCGGCCACCGGATAAATGACATGGCATTTTTTTTTTGATGAGGTGGAGTTTTTTAAATGCGAAAATTAAAAGAAAAAAATATGGCATGTGTTGGTTGATGTGGCAAACCCAATTATTCATTCCCCTCCATCTGACTCACTATTTCTCTCATTTAATCATTAAAAAAACAAAAAGAAAATCCCCCGCCCAGAATTCCCCCTCCCCCTTAAAATTCCTTTGTTTTTCTTTTAGGTTAGTCTTAGATCCCCGACCCCTTTCCCTACTCTCTCCTCCTACCCTCCTCTTCCATCTCTCTAGTTCCATTCATCCTGGTTTCTCCGGCCTAAGCCATCATCGACGAAGAGAATTTCGAAATCGAAACACCTAATTGCAGAAGTCAGAGAAGTGAGAGAATATGGCACAAAGCCAAACTGTTGGTGGTTCCAATTGCAGAAGGGCGTCGCCGTCGGAGATGTCAATTTCAAAATCGAGACACCCAAATGTGGCGGTGCTGAAATGTCTAAATCAAGAAAATTTTCAACAAGAAAATTCAACACATCAAGAGCATGGATTCTTACAGACTGCAGTTCTTTCGTCAACAACAACAATTTTTTCAGATTAATTCACTGCATCAATGCAAGGTGGGGCTCAAATCAGCAACTGAAAACCTAATTTCACGATATGAGAGCAACCAGATTTAGGAACTTCAACCCTAAATTAGCAAAAATAAAGAATTTAAACCCTAAATCGACCCAGCAACAAGATTTAGGAACCTCAACCATAAATTAGCAAAAATAAAGAACTTAAACCCTAAATCGACCCACCTTCAACACGAAAAACTCAAATTTGGATGGAGATTTGCAGATTTCAAGTGACCTCAAGTAGGTAGGTGGGTGGAGAGTAATAATGAAGAAGAAATATGAAGAGTAATATGAAACAGTAAAACGAATTTAAGGGGGAGGGGGAATTCTGGGCGGGGGATTTTCTTTTTGTTTTTTTAATGATTAAATGAGAGAAATAGTGAGTCAGATGGAGGGGAATGAATAATTGGGTTTGCCAGATCAACAAACACATGTCATATTTTTTTTTTCTTTTAATTTTCGCATTTAAAAAACTCCACTTCATCAAAAAAAATGCCATGTCATTTTTCCGGTGGCCGGAGATGGACTAAGGTTTACTGGAAAAAATAAGTTGTTAAGTTTGGTTCACCGATAGCAAAATGTTAAGTTCGGTTTGTCAGATCAAAATGGACCTAAAGTATAGATTATTAGATTCCAATTTTCCTACCCTAAATTCGGAAAGATATGAGAGGACAAGCTAGGGAAGAACAGATGATTGAATAATATAGTAACTATGGGCTGATTTTTAACTCTATTATTTATTGGGTTGTTGGGCCCCATAGACACAATTTGTAGTGCTATAAACCAAAGATAACAAAAGTGATAAAAATTAAGGGCCCCAGTAGATAATAAAGGTGCTAAAATCTGGCTCATGCATGTGATATATGATCCACTATTATTCCATTGTTACTATATGTAAAGAAGACAAAATTAATTAAACTATCAATAAAGTAAAAAATGGCTTGGAGGTACCTATCTTTTTGTGAAAAAATGGCTTATGATAACTTTAATAATTTGACGATCTAACACAACTACGTTAAGATATCAGTCAAAATTCTCTAGTTAAGTTTAATTTGTTTTTTTTGTTAAGCATGATGAGCCTATAACCATAAAAAATACAATTTTTGAGGTATAAATAGTAGATTATGATAATAAAAAAAATCATATTTTTGCATAAAAGGTCATTGTTTTATACCCTTTTTTATAAATATAAAAAGTTTTTTTTTATAAATATAAAAAGTTACTACCCCTTTTAATAAGTTTTTATTAAAATAGTGGGTCCTGATAATTATTAACACATAAAGAAAGGGACTTCAAAATTAGTTTTCAAAATATGGGGTCCTAGAAATTATTTTCACAAAAAGATATGTACCTCCAAGTCATTTTTTGATCAATTAAGACATTATTATCTGGTTATAGTAAATTCATAAATTTATTTCCATTCCTTCGCTGAGAATAAATAGAGTAGAAAATGATTTCGATTCATGTTGGCTATTCAATTCCCTCAAGTTAAAACTTAATGTGTTGATATCTAAGCCTCTAAAGTATATCATAAATTCACACTAAATATATGTATATAGTCATTGGTCCAAGCTACATACAGAGAATAAAAATCTAAACCCACTGGTTATCCAATAATTATGTCATATTTTAATGTTATTTTTACCGTCATTCTTTATTATCATATAGAAATGAGTGTAATTAATAAATTATTTTTATTTTAGTCCATTATAATCTTATTTGAAAATTTTCACCATTTCATATTATGAACATATACCGAACTTTGTCTAAAATTTTATTGGACTAAATTCCCATAATAAAGTTCCCACTGCCTAATTGTTCCATGTTCTCTAAAAATTACTTGTAATTCTATATATATTATCGAAAATGATAAATATCTTGACACAAATGACTCTTAACCATCTTACTTTTCTTCTAAATTATTAATAAAGTGAAATGTAAGTGTATTTAAATCATTGTAAAGGTATGTTTCATTATTTTCATCTAGATTTATTTATATTTATTTCATAAATATAAACAATTTAAAAATAATTATTTATTTATATTTATTTCATAAATATAAACTATGTATAAAATGTAGATTTTCTACTGTGATTGATAAAATTAGGCTATTATTATATTTTTTCATCTAGATAATAAGTGTTATATTATTATAATTGATAAATATATATAATTATTAAAAAAATTATTAATAAAAGTTATAAAAATGTGAAATATGAACAATTCAAGATGATTAAGAACCATCTTCACTCAACATGGTTATCATGTAGTAAGTAAAAGATAAAGTTGAATTTGCCAATTGCCTCTTTATGCGGGGAACTACATATCATTTTCATATTATCAATTAGTCAAAATCAAGTCAATTAGTTTCCCAAGCAACTTCACTCAGATAGGGTAAACCAACTAATCAAGTGTTTGTTTATTTTGTCTTTGCCACCATGCATCGATCAATCCCCACCCCATTTCGTCACCACAAACGTCACTCATCTTATTACATTTTCATTACCAAAATTTGTACGTACGTGTCTATATATAATCCAACCCAACCTACACTATCACCACTCAAAACATATCCTACCACTAATCACTCAGCTCCAAAAATCAAACTTCTCCCTACAAACACTATTACTATTTTCAGCGATTGAAACTCACGCGCCGCCGTCAATGGAGGGCCAAAAGCCACACTTCCTCCTAGTCACCTTCCCGGCGCAAGGCCACATCAACCCGAGCCTACAGTTCGCGAAGCGGCTCCTCGATGTGGGGGCCCACGTCAGCTTCTCCACCGGCGTCTCCGCCTACCGCCGCATGGAGAAGAGCAACTCTGTTCCGACAGGTGTCAGTTTCGCCGCCATTTCCGACGACGGCTTGCAGCGAAACAACGACGGGGACGCGCAGACTTATCTATCGAAGTTCCGGCAAAACGGGTTCGAGACGCTGTCGGAGATCTTCCGGAAGAGTGCGGCGGAGGGAAACCCCGTCACTTGCGTGGTCTACACGCTACTCCTCCCGTGGGCGGCTGAGGTGGCGCGTGTGAATCACGTGCCGTCGGTGCTACTTTGGATCCAACCTGCTACGGTGTTTGATGTGTATTATTACTACTTTAATGGGTACCAGGATGTGATTAGTGAGTGTGAGAATGACCCCTCATGGTGTCTGAAATTACCAAACTTGCCATTTGAGTTAAAAACCCGTGACTTGCCTTCTTTTCTTCTTCCTTCCACACCTTATCCTTACACCTTTGCTCTCCCTACGTTCCAAGAGCAAGTTGACGAGCTTGAGAAGGAGAAAAACCCGACGATTCTTGTGAATACGTTCGACGATTTGGAGAATGATATGTTGAGGTCCATTGAGAAGTTGAAGCTTATTCCGGTGGGTCCTCTTCTTCCTTCTGCTTTCCTAGATGGGAAGAAGGATCCTTTGGAAAAGTCTATAGGTGGAGACTTGTTTGAGCGACCGAAGGAGGGTGATTATGTAAAATGGCTCGATTCACAAGAGAAATCGTCCGTTATATACGTGTCGTTTGGGAGCATTTCAGTCCTGTCTAAGCCGCAGATGGAGGAGCTTGCTAGGGCATTGATCCAAACTCGGAGGCCGTTCTTGTGGGTCATAAGGGAGAAAGAAGCCGAAGAGAATGAGAAACAAGATAGTCAAAATGGGAAATCGACGAAAGATGAAGAGGAAGAAGAGGAGCTTAGTTGCATGGAGGAGCTGAAGAAATTAGGGTTTATAGTGCCATGGTGCTCCCAAGTGGAGGTTTTGTCACACCCTTCAATCGGGTGCTTCGTGACTCATTGTGGATGGAACTCGACTTTAGAAAGTATATCATTGGGCGTCCCTTTGGTTGGATTTCCACAATGGACCGACCAGACCACGAACGCGAAGCTAATACAAGATGTGTGGAAAATCGGGGTTAGGGTGAACCCGAGTGAAGAAGATGGGTTGGTAAAGAGCGAGGAGTTAAGGAGGTGTTTGGAGATGGTTATGGAGAGTGAGGAGATGAAGGAGAATGCTAAGAGATGGAGGGATTTGGCTATTCAAGCAGGCAAGGAAGGTGGTTCTTCGAATAGGAACTTGAAAGCTTTCATTAATCAAGTTGTGTGCCAAAAAAGTGAGTGATTGGTAGTTAATTAATTAGCAAAATTAGTGACCGATTAATATCATGAATTAAGTATTCAGTGATTGTTATCGGACACTAATTAATCACCAAAAGAAGTGAGTAATTGCTTGTGATAATTGGAATATTAGTTTGTTGTGAATTGAGTAGTTTTTGGGTCCTAGCTAAGTCAAGAATTTTGTGTGTAGTTTCTTTTTTTTTCCGTTTTTTCATTGTAATAGTTGCATATATAGTGTACCAATTATGACGTGTATGAATTGTTACTCCAATTTATATACACAACATAATAGTTAAATCAAATCTTTTTGGAATTTTTTTCTCATATTGAATGATTTATTTGATTAATTTTTGACATGTTCCCCACTCCAAGACAATAATCCATCATGTAAATAAAAATATAAAATATTTTTATAAAATTCGATATCGACAAATTGTATATATAGTTAACCAACCCACTATTAATTGAGTGTTGGATTAAAGACGAAAGAAAAAAAGAATAAGAACAAAACTGATTATGATATAATGTATGTGTAAAGCCCATAACTTTAGTCCTACCCTCCTTGCACAATGGAGAATAGCAAAAACATACACATAGAGTTGTTACATTAGTTCCAATACACCTAGCTACAACAACTATTGATACACATATATACAATACAATAGGGGATCAAGATGGCTTAGGCAAAAACCAGTAAATGGGAGGAAAAAGCAAGGTTTCATACCCTGCTTCTAAGAAGCCAGTTGCATAATCATCATTGAGTCTAAACATACCAACATTCAATTGTGTGCTTGAGCCTTTGAAGAACATACTGTCCTCTAAATCGAATTCATATCTCGAAAAGCTTCCCCTTGTAAAGATTATACAATTCCTTAGGTTACAAAGGTTATTTGTTGTACTTGGTCTATGAAAAACGCATGTCGAAAGACATAAAGAGAAATCAACCGCCACGAAGAATATTTGATCATCCAAATTGGTGACTTTCTCCCAATATTTTTGTTGCCCAATTTCGAGCTTGTAAACTTTGAAGGTAAACTTGGAATTGATGGGATGGTTAATCACTAGGAAGAGTCTCTTATGAGATGGATCGATCACTAGTCTTTTTCGTCGCCCGTAACAACCAACAATTGGAGGTGTAAGTTGTGTTTGGTCTAATGAGCCATATTCATGGTTGAATGTAATCAAATGAGCGGCTCCATCTCTATCAACACCGTAAATGAGATTTTTATTCCCCGCTTTGATAGTCATCATACTGAAAGCCTTCATCTTCATCTTCATCGTCGTTTTCATCATTGATGAGCTTCCATTCTATATTATCCAATCGGAGAAACCCTAACTTCCCATCGCGAAACAACACAACAACAATAGACACATCTGTCAGCAAAATTGCTTTCACAGAAAGTATATTAATTATCAATTGTCGAAGGTTCAAGAACCTCTCTTGTTCCTCCCTTCTCGGAGACATTTTGCCCAACACTAATTAGATGGCGAACAACAAAATGCTCCCCAACAATTTTGATATTAAACCGCAACAAATCTAGGAACATGAACAACGATGATGATTGTGTATTACCTAATTCGTCGATAAAATGCTAACAAGGGTTCACGAAAACGGAGTCTTCTAGGATTCAACTCCTCAAAAGTAACCAAAGAAGCAAAATTCTCTTCATTTCCGTTGATTGTAATGGGGTGAAGCAGGAAGGTGGTAGCTGAGATGAGGTAAAAGGAGCCTCTGCATTGACGTGCATGGTGTAAGAAAGGGTAAGGTGGGATTTTGATGGGCATATTCGGAGATAAAAAGGGTCGCAATTCAATGTATTTGTTACTACCATTGCTATGATCATTGGAGTTATTTGCGGAGGAAGAAGAAGAAGAAAATGATGAGCGCCAAGAACGACAAACAGCTCGAAATCGAATAACGTCGATATGTGAGGTTTCTAGGCACCTAGCGATATGGTAGAGCAACTCTGGTTGAAGGTCTGACCATGGTGGTGATATGGTGACATTGACATTGACATTTGTTTCCATTTATTTCTATATGTCATAGCCTCCTGGATTGAGGAGCGAACATGATAAGATCTATCTTTCGATATTTCTACCATCAAAACTCTTGGAAAGATGGTGGAAAAAAATCAAGATGATGTTTTATTTAATTGATCGAAATCAAAGTGAAAGGAATCATAGAACATATTGAATTGAACGTGTTTTCCCCCTTCATATGTGTTTAATTTGTTTATCATTATTGATGTAAAAACGAAAACAAAATTAATTACTTCATTTTGTTATGTGACTTTGTTTAAGTTTACCTCATGGTTGACAATATTGTATCTTACAATCTTAAAAGCATAGAATTTCCAATCCAAAAAATTAATAATAAAAGAAATATATGGAAATTTGAAATTAGTTTAAAATATCATAGATCATTGAAATATGGACAGCCATATTTTTTTTCTCATTTTCCTCTATCTCAGTCCATGTCATCAAAGTAACTCATTATAACAATTGATCGAATTTATTAACATATAAAAAAACAGATGAAATTTATTTTAATCAAATTAATAATAAAAGAATTTTCAACTGCCATAATTAAAAAAAAAAGACCATGATAACCATCTTGACTCAAGATGGTTCTTAACCATCTTGAATTGTTCATATTTTACATTTTTATTACTTTTATTAATATTTTCTTTAATAATTGTCAAGCTTTCGCCCATTGCAGAAAATTCCCCACTGCTGCCTCCTGTAGGAGTCTGGGTCGTGTCTCAGTCCGGTGTGGCTGATCATCCTCTCGGACCAGCTACTGATCATCGCCTTGGTAAGCTATTGCCTCACCAACTAGCTAATCAGACGCGAGCCCCTCCTTTCAAAAATAGGTATTTTTTTTCATTGTCAAATAAGATAAATCCTTTTCTTTATTGTATAATCCCTTGAAACAAAAAAGGGCCAGGCGAGGTACTGGTTTTATCAATTATAATAATATATTATTATCTAGGTGAAAAAAATGTAATAATAGCCTAATTTTATCAATCATAGTAGAAAATCTACATTTTATACATAGTTTTATATTTATGAAATAAATATAAATAAATAATTATTTTTAAATTATTTATAAGTTGTAGTAACCCTGAAAATAATAAAACATAACTTTAGAATGATTTAAATACACTTACATTTCACTTTATTAATGATTTAGAAGAAATGTAAGATGGTTAAGAGTCATCTTGTGTTAAGATGTTTATCATTTTCGTTAAAAAAATTAATTATTGTAGAATTTTCAGTAACAAGTACAGAGAGGCGCAGGGCAGAAGAAGGCAGAAAGTCAAGTTTCAAGCAGTCAACAGCATGCTAATTTGACTGGGCCTATTCTGCAAACGCTTGGCCCAGCTACAGCTTCCCCTCTCCGATTGGGCTTGTCAACATACGGCCCAATTAATGGTGGTAGTTGCATTGTAGTGTCAATTACTGGTTGGTTTCCAAGTGGTTATTGAATTGTTTATGCATGAGTACTGTCCATATTGGCTGTAATTTTTCTGATTGCCGTGATTGGCATGTTTTTGGTATTGCTGCTTACGTACTTTCGTTGCATTATGAAAACTAGATCCGACAAAAACTAGCAGTTGACTCCCATAAATTAAGATAATGGGATGGGATGCCTACAGACAAGGGATTTTATTCTCACAAATCTGTCCCACTAAGCTTCACATTATGAAAACATTAAGTGCCTCATTATACTAAACCCAATTAAAGATCCCATGAAATATGGAGAGAAAAGTGATCACCTCACCTAATCAAATACCATTTTTTTTGAATGATTATTTAAGTATTAAAAGACTGAAAAGTCCGTAAAATACAACAAAATACAGTCATACATGAAACTAGACAATCACCTAAAAAATCAAAGATTAAAACACAAGAACCAGCTACGTGCGTACATCAAAGAGAATTACATGACACTTAAACAAAGATCGGCTTTTATGTCTCTTTTCTTTCTCATCCGTCGTAAAAGTGTTCCATAACTTCAAATGCCAATTGTTAGTTAAAAAATTAATAAATCATGGTTAAGGATTATAATTTAAACAAGGGTTTTGGTATCATATTGGTAATCTGCACTTTAAAAGCATTTTTCAATGTCGCCATCTTTACACCTACTTTATCATAGTATATCATCATCAATAGACCTGTCGGGCAAGCGGGTTTCGGGTCGGGCGTACATCGGATTCGGGTAAATGCGAGTTTGATGTATTTTAGGTCTAGGTAAATACGGACGGTGTATTTTGATTTCGGGTGAACCTAATGGGTCATAAAATTAGCTGGGGGACTTGATAAATTAGTAAATAAAAGCACATGTTTTGCATTGTAGAGAAAATAAAGAATCTAATGGTATGAAAGTTGAAACTTCTTAATTCAGACATTAATTAGAAAACCAATCTGGCAGCGTGGCAGATATAATAATCAGTGGAAGAAAATAAACAGCGTGATTTCACATAGCATTCAATGCAGTATTGATCATAATTGAATGCACTAAACTCAATAGCACTATACCAAACACACACCACGTACGCAACTGCAGGGATAGTAAAATAGTGGCACGATAAGGAGTGTTTCACATAGAAATGTGTATTATTTTATCTACTACTGCACAACTGTGTTTGTATATTCATTCATTCTAATCTACTCCTCCCTTTTACAAACTTGCACTTCTAATCATCTCCACATTAATTCTCCCCTTCTTTTCTCCATCTTAGCTCTCTGGGATTATCAATGGGAGAGGCTCAACAGCTTCAGCTCACCATAATACCAGGTAATCAACCCTTTCTGATGAACATGGACAACTTTCTGCATATTAATTTGTTACATTTTTGCCTGAGAAACCTTTCATTCACTCTCTGAAAAATGACAACTTAATTTCTACATATTTGATACATTTTTTCCTGACAACTTTCACCTCAGACGACAATGAACACAAACAAGGGGTGACACCATCGAATCAAGGTCCGACGACGACGCTCAAGAGCACGAAGATCAGCCGTTGGATTCGGATCTCCATGTACACAGTCTTCCTACTAGTTGGTCAGGTAGTAGCTACCCTTTTGGGCAGATTGTATTTCCAAAAGGGTGGCAACAGCAAATGGTTACAAGCCACTATACAAGTCATTGGCTTTCCAATTCTCCTACCCTTGTATTTCCTTTTACCCCCTGAGAAAAACTCCCCCACCCAAACATCTACCATTAGCAGCTCCCCTTGTTCTCTAAAGATGAGCTCAATATATACCGTTTTAGGCCTCCTGATGGCAGCCAACACCATGTTTTACACATACGGACTTCAGTACTTGCCTGTCACAACATACACTCTCATATCCGCTTCCCAATTAGCTTTCAACGCGGTCTTCTCCTACGTCCTCAACGGCCAAAATCTCACTCCTTACGTAGTCAACTCTGTCGTCCTCCTCACCATTTCTTCCATCCTTCTCGTGTTCCAAAAGAGCGACGATCCATCTACGGACTCCACAGGTAGGGATGGCAATGGGTCGGAGACGAATCGGAGGTACCTTCACTCCAATTAATAATCGGAGGTGGAGGTCCTCGGATCATGATCGGAGGTCCAATTAGCATGTAGTTGTACTATTTATTTTTTTTTTCTATTTTTTTTACAATATTTTTGTTGCAATTTAATATATCTTACTCATTACTTGTAAAAAATAAAACACCAACAATAAACCAAAATATTTTTTTACGTGACAAAAAATATAACATTAATTATAACATGTGAGAAAAAGTCTGTCAACCGTCAAAATACTAGCAATACACCCATGAAAAAAAACTAAGCTTTAAAATTTCCCCTAAATTCTCAAATTTGGTCGTATAATAATAATTTTTTAGATTTTTTATATATTTATTATTCTAATCGGACCTAATCAGATCGGAGGTGGTCACCTCCATATCCGCCTCCAATTATAATCGAAGTCGGACTTTCTTAATCAAACTCATATTGGAATTTCTTTTTATCGGATTTGCTGCGGATTCGAATATGACTGTAATCCCCTATCCACAGGTAATTCCCACGAGAAATACTACGCGATAGGATTCATCTTCACCCTGGTAGCCTCAGCAGGGTACTCGCTGATGCTGTCACTGTCGCAGCTCGTGTTCCAGCGGGTCTTAAAGGGCGACAAATTCAAGTTCGTGTTGGACATGATCGTGTACCAGTCGGTGGTTGCGAGCCTAGCCATCGTCGTGGGGTTGTTTGTGAGCGGGGAGTTTAGGACGGTCCAAGAAGAGATGCGAGGGTACGAGCTAGGGAAGGTGTTGTATGTGATGAACTTGGCTTGGACCAGCGTGCTTTGGCAGGTGTATATAGTAGGCGCCGTGGGACTGCTTTTCGAGGTTTCTGCGCTCTTCTCGAATGTCATTAGCACCATGGGGCTGCCTATAGCTCCTGTGTTGGCAGTCATTTTTCTGAAAGATAGGATGGATGGGATCAAGGGGATTGCCATGGCATTGGCTCTTTGGGGGTTTATTTCGTATTCTTATCAACATTATGTTGATGAGTTTCAGGGAGAAAAAACTAGTCAAGAAGGAAACAATGTAAATTTGACTACTTTGGGGAATGAAAGTGATTGATTATTGTTGTTGTTATCCAATGACTAGTTTTGAAAAATACAAATGAAAGACATACAGTTTTGTGTTACAAGTGTTCTGGAACTTCATTAGCGATACTATCACTTGCAGCAGACATTATTGTGTTTTCTTGTCCATAAATCAGATATTTCAGGTAGAAACTAAGTAAATACATCCATCAAATTAAGGATACAAACTGTAAATACATCCATCGGATCCGGATTGGACGCTCCAGATTGCTTCTTCCTACCTTTCTAGATTATATATATCCACATTAGTAGAGTGGCGATAGTTGATCCCTTTTCTATCGAAAATCATGACAAGGAATTGAAATTGGAAAACCACTCAGACTCGGAGGGATCCTCATTAAGCAAAAGGGCATTTCTAGATCCCTTGAGTGGATACTAACTTGTTGAGGCCTTTCAACTTGGGATAAACCTCGAGTTCAAAGACTAAAATAGGCTTAATTTATCTCAAAATGTCAAAAATAACACCATAAAATATTTTTTGTCAAAAATAACACCCAACTTATTATCAAATGTCAAAAACACTAATTTGTTACCTGGTAACCAATTCAGGCCTTAAATTTTTAATATCATATATCATACACTTGAATGCTTATAAAATATATCATATATCACCTCGAAAGAACCCTAATTTAATTAAGATTTGATGGGGAGACCCATAATTAGTAGTCAAAGGTCCATTTTTAATACCATATATCACTTGAACTTGAAGGGTTATTGATCTTAAGGGATGACCCTAGAAGTAAATTGTTAAATCCATTAAATGGTGGTCACATCGTTTCTTAGGATTCCCGAGTCCTTCGAGGCTTATAAAAAATGGATTCTTAGGAATCTCGGTCCATTAAGACCCATTAAACTTGATTTCTTCGAAATTCTGGCTCCTTCGGAACCCACAACAAAGGGATTCTTAGTATCCCGGCTCTTCGGGAACCTAAAAAAAAAGATGCTTAGGTATCCCGACCCTTGCAAGATAAAAAGGGGAAATTGCTAGATTTTGTGTTTATGTGGACTCGAAGTTCTCTAATTCAAGTTGAGCTTATACATAAACTTTGAACAAGGAAAAGGCAACATATCTTCTTTATGTCAAAAAAATGGGTATGTGATGCTGCTAAGGGAAGTCTAACAGGAAGCTAGTTCAAGGCTTGTTGTAAATGAACAAACTCAGGCCTTGTATACGGCTGGCTGCGGTGTAGCGCCGTGCGGTGTGGTGGAATTGTGGTGAGTTGTGGTGGGTTTGGAAAAGTTGTGGAGGATTGTGGTGGGCTGTGGAAAGTTGTGGTGAGTTTTGATTTTAATAATTGTAAATATGTTGGAAAATGTGAAATTGTGGTGGGTTGTGAAAAGTTTAACTTTTAATAAAAAGATAAATTAAATTAGAAAAAGTAGATTGTGGTCGGTTGTGGTGGGTTGTGGTAGAATATGACAAGTTACGGTAAGGTGTGGCACCACAGCCAGCCAGCCACATAAAAGAACAGAGCCTCAGTTCACTTGAACATAAGCAAGTCAAGGACAAAAGAATACATAAACAAGGGATCAACGTACATAAGCCTCTTCAAACTATCCATAGCCGCTTTGGACTTGTAAGGATCCGGGTCCTTGAGAACCCATGAATGTCGGGTCTGTTAGGATCCATTTTCACGAGACTACAAAAAAAGAAGTCTAGGAGGCATACGGGTTTTCATGAAGATCATTGACTTTTGGGAGCCTTTGTTTGTAAATAGGATTTGTGACCTTGATTCAATGTTTATTAAAGGAAAGAATCCAATCGGTCTACACAATACACAGGAGTATGTGCATGAGGCAACCAACCAACTAATAGAGAGAGACTTGGGTTTTCTAAGTTCTATGTCGTGATTATAATTAAGTTGGTAAAGAAAAAACACAACAAGCATAAAAGCCCTGTGGATCCTTATGGCCTTACCAAGTGCACAAATAAAATGATTGAGTTGGTAAAACAAGAGCCTTGTTAGGACACTAAAGGAGTGGTCATCTTGAGTTAGATATGATGGTGATAAATTACCCAAATCGAGCCTCAACCTTTTGTATACAAGCACAACTAAAAATATGTGTATTACCAACTGCTTTTTCTAATTAATTTAAAATGGTTGGAAAAACCAATCATTTTAACAACCATCTCATATTCCAACTATTTTTCAAAAATTTTATGTTGAAAAAAGGGTTGAAAATTTCTACCATCATTTTTCCTACTATTTGAAAATGGTTGGGTGACCAGAGTTCAAATTTAACCATGAATACCTTTATTCGAAAATAACAGTCGATCATGAACTTCTACGTCCAATGCGATATTTAGGTACAATGGTTTGATCCCAGTTGAGTCTTCTATGTACAATGCGATATTTAGGTACAATGGTTTGATCCATTATACACATATATACTTATATCGGCCATCTCAGAAGCAAAACGAAAAGGGAGTTTTGCAGGCTAAACTTCTTGAGAAACAACTCAGCAAAACGATGTGTGGATATGCACAGGAACAAATATGATTGCATCGATCCTGATGTCTTCACTAGACTTCCCCTCATACCACCACAGCAGTTCGATTCAATTATACAGGCAACGTAAGCCAATCGGTCTGAACACCAGTTGCAGGTACTAAACCATACAAACCGAAACTTGGATGTCGTGTACAAGTCATTTTGCATGCAGCAAATATCCTTGCAAAAGAAGACCATTCGATGCACCTTCGAGGACATCATGCTGGTTAAGGCTCCAGTAACTTCGATCCAGCTAGATATCCTGCCAAATTTAACCTCGTTAACACCAATAAGAAAAGTTATTGGAACACCCCGACGTGGATTTTTCGCCCTCCATTGTGGCTGATAACCCAGGTGATATTCCAGCAAATTATGGCATTTAGCAAATTCTCTGCCAGGCTTTGTCCTTAGTAATGAAATGGTAAGATGATCTTGTTGCTGAAATTTTACCTTACCTGCCCAGTTGCTCTATATAGTCACAAAATATGCAAGTAATGAGCTTTGCCAATGAATATTTTACTCAGATGATAAGACTTGTACTGCCTTATAATTACAGAACCAAATTGAAATGACAAATTCACAACAAAGTATGCAGAAAATGATGCAGAAGGGTCAAACAGCACAACTGAATACATACAGTTTTTGGCAGCAGCAGTTTGTGACAATGAGTCAGGCAACAAATTTCAAACAGCGGGTATCATTGTGAATGTTTTGGCAGCGGATACAGCAGAATCGAACACCACATCGAACACAAGTGTAATTGGCGGAGAAGCCGCAGACGGTGCAAAAGTTGCGGCGGGAGGTGGAGCTTGGGGGCCCCACGGCTGCCCTGAGATAGCTGGGCACATGAGGGGGCAAGGCCTCCAAGTTTGCCTGTGTGCAACAACGAATCACGAAAAATGAGACGAATTACAAAACAAGGGAGAATTCAGGCGAAATTGGGCCTAGTGACTAGTGTTACCTCGTGCACCAGCTCGAGAAAAGATCTCGGAGCTTTTTTTGCATTTTCCCGAGCTTTCGCCTGGCGAGTTTTGCGCTTGCTGGCGGAATGCTTCCTCTGTATAAAACCTGCAAGGGTGTGCCGGTGTGGGTTATTGAAATGAAGAAAATTTGATGTAGGAAGCAAGGAAAACACTCTAAATAGAGAAGGGAAAGAGGATTTCGATGAATTCACTACTTAGCACCCGGAAATAGGGTAAGAGAGTGCAGAGAAAGAAGCGAGTTTTCAGAAGAACGATAATTTCTCGGATGATTTCATTCAATCAAAGCTTACAACGCCTTGGAATCCCTTCCCCTATTTTTCAGCTGATACTCACACAAATATAATGAAACTGAACTTCAATTCTTACCCTTGAATAGCAGTGCTAAAATATATGAAAATATCTCCCAACTAAAACAATGAAACTGAAACATCTTTGCCATTTTTCTGCATCAAATTTGCTGGAAATGAATAAAACACGGTTCAAATCATCCAGATGCCCTTAGCTTTTCGAATCAATTCACTTGCGGAATCATTTCATGCTTCAGATTGAATGGCATGTGGTTATTGAAATGAAGAAAATTGCTGGAAATGAATCAAATCAAACATGGATCGAATAATTCCTGTGCTTTTTGAATCAATTCATTTGCAAAAGCATATCATTTCATTGGAAGAAAGAATCACCTTCGTCATCATCGTCGTCGAGTGAGGCATCGTCGTCGTCAATAACCTCGACGGTTTCAATTCCGGCATTGTCATTCTCCAAAGCTTCAAGCCGCGCTAGGGCTGCCTGCAATAATCGCCGGAAAATGCATGAATAATTGAAAGAAAAGAGTGAATTAGGAAAATAGATTAGAATTAGAGAGAGACCTGAGTTCGATTATCGGAGCTAGCAAGAGCAGCAGCCATTTTAGGGGCGACTTTCCGAGAGCGTGTCGACATCCGGCGAAGCGAGCCGGAGACATCGTCGTCCATTTTTCCGGCGAAAAAAACTCTAGAAAAATCACAGAAGAATCTCAAACCATGGAAGTCATAATTGAGTTGGAAACATAGCTCAATAGTAAATGCTGAAAAAACTTCCGAAGTATGAAGTGAAAAAAGCTTACCTTGATGAATCGGAGTGTAAATTTGTGGGAAAGAAGAAGAAGAAGAAGAAGACCGAAATTAGGGTTTAGCGGGAAATTTTGGAGTTGAAGAATGATGGAGGAATTACAAATAGTCAAGAAGTCAACGCCTTGCTACTCGAGTGGGCCTATTTTGCCAACGCCTGGCCCAGCTTCAACTTTCCCTCTCATGTTGGGCTTGTCAATGTGGCCCAATTGTTTGTTCCCTAAGCAGAATTAATCACACCATCAGTTATCAAAATTCTGATGAAAACTATAAATATTTTTGTCACTATAGCAATTAATCACACCATCAATAATCAAAATTCTGATGAATGACCCAATTGACATTTTGTGACAGTTTTTTACTTTTTTCATGTTTGGGCAATGTGGTTAGGTAATGTTGATTGTTGGCTTAAGAAACTAGTTGATGTTAGTCTTTATGTATTTAAGTAAAATGATGGAGGATTTTAACAAAAAAAAACTTTATCATCCTCTAAAAATATATTGTGACAAGGTATCACCGAGCAAACAAATACCGCCCTCATATCATTGTGAAATTGAGTTTCTACTTCATAGAATCAAAGGCGTACTGCTAACACAAAATATCCAAAAAGCTCATATTGTTCACATCTAAGAAAATTATTTAGACTATTATCGTCCAACACCCCAAGATTTGTACTATTTTGTTCCAATATTTCATTTTTTTCGATAATTGAAAGTCATTAAAAGACTAAATATTTACATCAAAGATACTATATAAGCTGCACAAAACAATTAAGCAGCAGAAAATAGCACAAAACCTGCAAACAAAGCTGGAAACACAGCCAATAAGTATAAGCAAGTATGTAACACGGTAATAACGCCTACATCAAAATTAACGGCGAATAGGTAGATCAAAATTAAGCGTTCTTTTTCTTTTTCTCGATCCTCTTGGAGTGATCCAATATTTCATTAATAAATATATTCTCCTTCTCCTTTTTTTTTGATAAAACACATTCACATTCTCTTTATTTTTTAAAGTGGAAATTCTCTTTCACATTTGCATGGCAAACACTTTCATTTTCACACCCATTATAAACTTTCATCCTTATTATGATTACCAAAGGGGCCGTAAACTAAACCCCACCGGCCACCACTATCAGACTCAACAGTTAACACACGCGAAGAAATACAGAAAATCAGATGAATCATGCAAGATGTGCAAATGGGATTCTGAAAGTTGATGCATCATCGTCTTGGAACTTTCAAGAAATCCCCTCCTCACTGACAATGACGCCTGCTCTCCTTCTCTGTCATTTTGTCTTCCTCTATCCTTGTTTTTATTTGGACTTTCGCTATCCTTTTGGAAATCAATCCCGGTTGAAAATTCATCTTCACCACCTCAACTCCCTCCATCTCCATCTTTCTTTCTCGTTTGAACCTCTTCGAAGCTGCGTCCATGGCGGCCACAAGCATATCGATGATTTGTGGGGTGGGTTTCAACTCTTTTGATAATCCAAGACATACCCTCCATTTTTTACCGCCTAAATCCAGATGGGTATTGGCCAGTTTTGCTCCTCTCTATCGAAAACAACATGGGGTTTATCTGTGTAGGCCTGCTTGTTTTTACTCTGAGACAACCAAGGTAATTATGTTTCGATTTCCATTGCTCTGTAGTTTTGTTCTGCTATGCGTGTAATAGGTAGGTGTTTTTTGAGTTTTGACACACGCAGTGAATTGGGTCGTTTTGAATTGTGCAAGTTACCCTTTGATTTGTTAGTTCCTTTGGAAAGGACAAGTACATACAGAGAGTAACAAAGCCATTAAAGTTGCATATGATGCAGTTGTTTGGTTGTGACTTATGAGAAGTATGTATGTAGGTGCTAATGTCAACTATAGCTGGAAATTCCAACTTTCTAGACCCTACTTTTGATGGGGTTGTTGTTAGATTGTGTTCTGGTTTAGCCATGACAGGAAAGATCAGAATTTTCATACTTCGCATGGCTGTTTGTGAGAATCAGTCTCTACATGAACTTCAGTTCATGGAGGTGAGGCCGTAAGACTGCCTACATTTGGATCCCCAGACTGCACTCAAACGTGTTTCCCTAGGAGATTGTTGCTGTTGTTGTTGCATAGCTGGTTGTGAGTTTCATTGCATAAGAACATATGGCATTCCCTAGGAGCTTTTTCGGTGGAGCTTGAACTATGGAGATTAGTTTATAGACAAAGTTGCAAACTTGCAATTATCAGGGTCAAAGGCTACAGAAGAAGCAATGCTGGCCAAGGAAAGGTTATATGGTAGATTAGCTTAGATATAAATGTAAGATATGATCTTCAGTATACAATGAGTTTGAGTTATCCAAAGTGAACTTTTCGAATGTATTCATTATTTTTAGACCTCTCAATGAGTTCGTCTTGCATTTTGGATTCTGGCCTACTTCCCACTTGTGGCTCTCATTATCCCATTTTGGCCTATGAAGTGTAGTTTGCATGTTTTAGATCCTTATGATATTGTCAATGTCTTTTGCCCCTTATTTCATCATCTTTTGCTTTAGACATGTTGATAACTGAATGCTTGTACTCACAAGAGAACGCATTACTCACTGGCCAATGCAGTACATCTTAGCGGATCGTTGTCATCCTGCAACCCCCCAAATTGCCATTGAAGATGAAAATTTGTGACGAACATCTTATTCTGTTTTGTTTCTAATACTATTCTTCCACAGACAGAGGAATTGCAAAGAAGGAAGCTTTCACCTCTACTAGAATGTGAACTGTTGTCAAGCAAACCCCATTCTGGTGACTGGATAACAGTTCCTGATATTTGGAGAACTACTGCTGAAAAATATGGTGACCGGATAGCTGTAGTCGATCCATATCACAAGCCTCCTTTAAAATTGACTTACAAGCAGGTCGGCCTCCTGTATCTGAACTTTTTTTTTTTTTTTTTTTGCTTTCACGTCTCTTTTATCGATGGAACCTTTTCTTTGTCATTTGCTTTTTCTTGTCGATGTCCTTTGAACGGGATCATATGCAAGAATGTGATCGATTGCTTGAACAGAATCATTTTGAAATTTGTTCCAAAGTCTCGGATTCCATTTGTTTTTCCCCCTTATGCATGCTCATCAGTGTCAAATATATAACTTGATGTACCTTGTCCAATAACACCAAGGTCTCTAGTTTCTGATTGTCGTCATATTTTGTCAACTCCTTGCAGCTTGAGCAGGAAATTTTGGAATTCTCTGAAGGTCTAAGGGTAATTGGGGTAAACCCAGATGAGAAACTAGCACTTTTTGCTGAAAATTCATGCAGATGGTTAATTGCTGATCAGGGTGTGTAGTTATTCTTCTATTACTATTTCTTCTGAGAAAATCATTACAATCCATAGCTGTGTAACTCTTCTGGTTTCTCATCTGAGTAAACTTAATGACTACATAGGCTCTATGGCAATGGGTGCTGTTAATGTTGTAAGAGGTTCGAGATCATCCACAGAAGAACTGCTGCAAATATACACTCATTCTGAAAGGTAAGTTAGGTAGAACGGGTTCAGGTTATTTCAAAATGTTTATGGTTGTTTTAGTTTCTAGTCGTCTTCCTTTTTCCTTTAACTTGCATAAATGTTGGATCAAAAACATTCCTCATGATCATTTTAGCATTTGAACACTATGAGTTTCTTGTATGATCCACTAGTTCCTTCAAATAAGAGAGGATAGTTGAGAAAAACTTTATGTAGCGATTTGAATATCCTAAAATTGCTACCAAGTGCCTGTTGCTGCTTCGTCTCTCATCTTTCTTGTTGCTTCTATGCTGCACTTGCCTTTCTCCACGAAATTCAGTTTATGGTAATAGTGTCACTGATGTTTCATGAATTCACTGCAGTGTTGCCCTCATTGTGGACAGTCCTGAGTTGTTCGATAGAATAGCAGATTTGTTCGTAACCCAAGCGGCAATGAAATTTGTGATTTTGCTCTGGGGAGAAAAGTCAGACTTGAAGAACAGAAAAGCAATGGATAAATTTCCAGTTTTCAACTACACTGAGATAGTAGAAATGGGAAGAAAGAGCCGGAAACTTTTGATTGATTCTCATGATGCTAGTAAGGCAGGAAACATTCAGTTGTGTTATTTTGTTTATCTAAGCTTTAAATTGGAAGGAACTCATGCATTTCTTAGAAAATGCTTGTGTTTCCTGTACCAAACTCTTGCTTGAGTACAATATTTGCACAGATTTAATGTGTTTAAGAGGGCTAATAATGTGGAAACATCTCAACAAAAAGCTTAAGCTGATAGTTGAAGACCCAATGATAGTTACTCTTTAGATGTAGTAATGCATGACTGACCAGTCTTATGGCACATGTGGTTTCAGGGGAGTTGTATGCTTATGAGCCCATAAGCTCTGATGACATCGCCACCTTAATTTATACAAGTGGGACCACAGGCAATCCGAAAGGTGTGATGATTTCTCATAGAAATCTTCTGCATCAGGTATGGCTGATTTCCGACCTACCCCTTATCTGTGTTGTGAACTATAAGTCAGGGTATTATGCTACAAAGAATGCAAAATTGCTAGAATATTTGTATGTACTATAAGCAGGGTTAGAAAGCATGGAAGATTAAGCAATAACATAAAGTTCATAATACTTTCTTTTTCAGCTGTTTTTACATCAGCAAACATGTTAGCACTTACACATAAATAACAGTCATAGACTTTTATGAATGAACCTGAATGGCATAACAGATAAGGGCGTATTACTTTCTCATTTATGTTAGTTGATGAACAGTTGATGTGAACTATTTACTCTAGTAGTTAGTATTACCATAACTTAACAATATTGCCTTGGGCTTTGGCCCTGGAAGGGGTAATGTAGGAAGTCTTACACATATAGCCAACTTGTAGAATGGATGTTTTTGTGGATCCTGGTTCTTAGAGTTATTTATTTTACTATGCTTTGACAGTAAACAACTTAGGAACACGCGGGGTTTCATTGAGGAATGGGTTAAATAGGGTCTAAGCTTCATATTCTTTTCAGTTTACTGGGTGCTGTGCAGAGATTACAAGCATACATTTGGATGTTAAGTAAAAACAGTTGTTCTATTGTCGCTCAAGGATTCTATACCTTTGATCTTTGTAGATTAAGACTTTGTGGGACATTGCCCCTATTCAACCGGGAGATAGATTTCTGAGTATGCTACCTCCTTGGCATGCCTACGAACGAGCATGCGAGTATTTTATGTTCACGCATGGGATCGAGCAGGTGTACACAAATGTGAAGAATCTAAAGGTATCCTTTAAAACTTCATATATTGTACCTTTGATGCGGACTTGAAGGTTTGAAAATGCATCTTATTTTCCTGATTTATTTTTTGTTCTTTGTTTATCTTTTCTATCTGGGTGTTCCACTAGTTCTTTCCTGAATGCAGGAAGATTTGAAGAGATACCAGCCAGATTACCTGGTTTCTGTGCCCTTGGTCTTTGAAACACTTTACAGGTTAGTGGATCTATATTTCACCTTTCTGAAGAACATTCTCTTATCAATGTACATCAAAGTTTCTGTTCTTATAACAAAAGAATTCTTGTGAAAATCGAATTTCACAATTGAATTCACTGTCATGGCCAAAGAAACTTAGATCGTCTTCTGACCTCTTCAAGACATGATTTGCCTGTGTGTACCAATAATTTCTCTGCATTATGTGTATTTTTGTTCAAGAATTATACTTGAGTTTTAATTGGAATTGAGGGTCATTGAAATGTCTAATTTTGCCTCATGTAGGATATAGCTCTATGCTTCATATTGCTGCAATCTTGTTTCTTGCAGTGCTATTCAGAGACAGATAAACAGTAGCTCTGCCATCCGCAAAATTATAGCACTTGCATTCTTAAAGATAAGCATGACTTACATGGAGTTCAAGAGAATTTATGAGGTCTGTCAGTTGGGCAATCTTCTTTTGTCTTTACTTCCGCCCCAAGAACTTATATTTCGTGTGTAAATGAGTCAGTTTCTTGTTCAATCAAGGCTGCTTCATAGTTCATACCTCGTGTCTACCTCTATTGTGGGTAGTTTCCCCTTTTTAAACATGGTTACATCTCACGATTGCTAATAGTTGTATTGTCTGTTTGAGCATTCATTTTTGCAGGGAAAATATCTGACTAAGGAACAGAAGCAACAACCTTATTTCATCGATGCCATGGATTGGCTTTGGGCAAGGATAGCTGCAGCTGTCTTGTGGCCAATTCATATGTTGGCTAAGAAGCTTGTGTATAGCAAAATCCAATCAGCTATAGGGATATTAAAGGTCTGTCGGGTCCCAACTCTCTTTTTTGTTTATATATATTTTGAGATTTGGTTTTCGTGCTTTACTTTGATGGGTTTATATCAATTTTCAGGCAGGCATCAGTGGAGGGGGCAGTCTGCCTTTGCATATAGACAGGTTTTTCGAGGTAAGATGTACACGCCTTTTTAACAGGTGTAGTTTGGTCTGCAATTTCATCTGATCTTGTCAGTCATTATATCGCAGGCAATCGGCATCTTAGTACAAAACGGATATGGTTTGACTGAGGCTTCTCCCGTTGTTTCATGTAGACGCCCGGCTTGTAATGTTAGTTTCTTATCCTGAAAATTTCTGCGTTTATGATGAAGTTATTGTTATATTGCATCTCATGGTGGTACATGCGCTCGTGAAAATGAAGGTTCTAGGATCAGTAGGCCATCCTCTTCGGCACACAGAAATGAAAGTGGTCGATTCTGACACTGATGAAACTCTGCCGCCCGGTTCCAAAGGTATTGTGAAAGTCAGGGGCCCACAAGTGATGACAGGCTATTACAAGGTACGTACCTCTATCTTCGTTTTACAGTGTTACAGTTCAGTTTTCTTGCTGCAGTAATTCTGTTTTTCAGCACCCAGCGTGGCTTCTATGATGTAATTTTGCATTACGTACTAATTCAATTGCTCAGAAATGGTGATGTTTGGTCATGTGTTTTTGTCATGTATCCTCAGAACCCAGCAGCCACAAGGGAGGTTTTAGATGATGACAGCTGGCTAAATACTGGGGATTTGGGCTGGATAGCGCCTTGCCATTCGTGGGGAAGAAGCCGCCTTTGTGGAGGTGTTGTTGTGCTTGAAGGGCGGGCCAAAGATACCATAGTTCTCTCCACAGGTGACTGAGAATAACCTAATCTGCTGTTACCTTTCCCTACAACAACTCTCAAAGTCGGTAGGGTTGACCAGTGTTATGTTATTGATTAGGTGAAAATGTGGAACCTTCAGAGATCGAAGAAGCTGCCTTGAGAAGTAACCTCATTCAACAGATTGTTGTCATTGGCCAGGTATCGTCTTTCCTTCCGCGTATTTTTGAGGATTAGGTATGTACAGATGATTTCGTAAGGATTGTGCTTTATCTAGTTGTGGATCACTTTCAGGACCAACGACGTCTTGGAGCTGTTATTGTGCCAAACAAAGAAGAGGCTCTCAAGGCTGCAAAGAAACTCTCCACTGTAGAAGATTCAGATGCAACCAAACTTAGCAGGGAGACATTGACCAACTTGTTATACGAAGAACTCAAGACCTGGTAATTCATAATAATACAGACAAACATTTTGGTTTAGTTTGTTACGGTCATTGCTGAAAAATTAAATCATTTTTCCGCTATCTGGATTATATATGCTTCAATGTGGGGGACATAGTGGAACTTAGTACTGAACAATGACCATGTTCATACTTCTTGTAAACGTTGTTGATATGATTGCATTGCAGGACCTCGAAGTGCTCGTTTCAAGTCGGTCCAATTCTAATCGTGGATGAACCCTTCACGGTATGTAGATGTATATTAAGATATCATCATGATCATGGTGTAAAATCAAGTGGCAGTGTTTTTTATGTGTTGTTGTGTTCAGTGAGGTTGTAGTAATGGATTTTGTGTTTGCTCATTGCAGATTGACAATGGTCTAATGACACCAACAATGAAGATTCGAAGAGACAAAGTAGAAGCTAGGTTTAGACACCAAATAGCCAGTTTGTACAAGTGAACATACAACCATTAACCTTACATACTATTTTATATACAAAACTCAGATAAGATTGACCGTAAGATAGTTGCCATTTACTTGGAGTTGTGATTCATGCAACATTCAACAATTATTCTTTTCCTCTACCATAAGATGAAAAAGTCTCGGCTTGTAAGTTGTGACTGCTTTTATTTATACCATGTAAATGACAACTTCTTCAAGCCCATTGGAATGAATGCAAGAAATTCTTTGACGAGATTTTCCCTTGGATTGTATCCTATTTGAGGATTCAATGACTTCTTGTCTGGATGATCTCCTTGGGGATCTTTTTTTATTTTAATCTTGTTGTTGTCGCTTGATAGCGTCGAGCAGCCCTTCTGAAATAGTCTCCAAATTTTTGACCGCAAGTTCAACCCTCAATGTCCCCGTTTGTTGTTTCTTATGACAGCTCCTAGGTAGTAGCTCATCGCGACACATCAGGCTTCCTCAATCATATGCAACACAATTAGCATAGACGCTAATTTACACGGATAAAATGGATACATAGATAAAATGTTGAGGTTGAGGTTGAGAAGCAAAGATAATTCACAATCACTCTAGCAACAAGTCATAATGAAAATCAACCAGGCGAGATGTCACACAAATAAAATGGATACATAAAAGCACAGATCAAATATGGCCTACATAAAAGTATAAGAAAACCTAAGTATACTCTCTATCTCTAGCATTATATCACTTAGAAAATCAATATCGAAGCGATTGCCAAGAGGTGAAAAAAAAAAATTCAAATGTTGCCTTAAAATTAGTCTATCTTGGTATGAAAATTAAATGTATATCTTGTATGAAAATTGAGTGTTGATGTTGAGTTGTCCTACATCGACCTTTGTCACCCATATTGTGGTGTTTATAATGGCTTGGGTGTCTTACTAATTCATTCTTATTACTACCTCAATCCCAAAATATTTGTTCTTTTAACGAAATTTTGATTATTAATTACTTACAAACTATAATGAATTAAAATATAAAATTATCGTCATTGTAATTTTTAGTAAATTATCTTTCTAATTACGTTAATTTTATATTTTAATTTATTATAGTTTATGAATAATTAACAATCAAAATTTAATCAAATAACAAATATTTTGAGACCTTTATACTTCCAGTTTTCTTTTTCTCTAATTTATTTATTATAGATTGCTATTGACTTCTTGTCTGTTTCATCATATGATGAATCATGCATGATTCTTCCCTATCCAAATAACCTAAGTATCCCAATTTGTTGCTAAATTTTAGATTAATTTCATGAGGTTGTTAATAAGTTAAACTTCGATATTGTATTTCATCAAAATATTATGGAATAAAACCACCTAACTTTAGATTGATGTGTTTTACGTGTTGCTCATGAGTCTTATGGGCACCCATTACACGAATTTTTCTTACGATCGTTTGATATCTAATGGAAATGGAAATGAAAATTAACAATGAGAATGAGAAATTCACGGTGGGAATGGGAATAAGAATGAATTATGAACTCCCAAACTCTTCGTTTGTTACATGGTAATTCAAAGTAGAGGTGGAATTGAGAATAAATGCTCATTTACTAAAGGAATTTTGGACGCTAATATACTGAACTTTTGGGGTATTGGACAATAATGCACTGAACTTTAGGGGGTGTTGAACAATAATGCACTCGAGACAATTTCGATGGTGGCGAACTTGGTGACAATCTTACGTGACAGACCGAGAAGACAAATATTTTTGGACCAATTCATCTCCCCCACCCGCTACATAGGACCGCCACCAAGTTAGCCATTGTCAAAATCATATTGAGTGCATTATTGTTCAACACTCCCCAAAGTGTATTATTGTCCAAGGTCAAAGTTTAGTGCATTATTGTCCAATACCCCAAAAGTTCAGTATATTAGCATCCAAAAACCTTTTACTAAAATATCATTGATTAATTTGAATAAAGTGAGGTAGTATTGGTAACATTACTTAAGTACGATGATAATATTGGTATTTAAGATGACTTATGAATTCTCAGTATGAATTACAACCCCTCCCCCGGGTAATAGATTGATGGGAGTTGAGAATCTCTATTCTCATTCCCAATTCAAAGTAGATGTGGAATTGATAATAAATGCACATTTACTAAAATATCATTGATTAATTTGAATAGAGTGAGGTAGTATTGGTAATATTAGTTAAGTACGATGATAATATTGGTATTTAAGATGATTTATGCATTCCTAGTATGAATTACCACCCATCCACCTGGTAATAGATTGATGGGAGTTGAGGGTCTCTATTCCCATTCCCAATTCCTCATTTTTTATCATTCCCATAAAACAAACATAAGAGTTGTATTACCTATTTATGTATTCTCATTCCGCCTCCTAATTCCCTCATACCAAACGCCCCCTTATAGAAAACCTCCCATGATTAAATTTAGGCCTACTATTTAAGAGTATAGAATTAAGGCCCTTTTCTTTTGTCAGGTTATGTTAGTAAGTTAGGATAGAATATGATAGGAAATGATATGATACGTTTGAGTTAATTTAATTGTTGAGTATAAATATTTTATTAATAAAAATTGAATATTTTGGGGAAAATAAATGAAAAGTTGTAGGTGTTGGAAAAAGTAAATTGATTTGAGATTAAAATGATATTATTGATTTTTTTTATTTAAAAAATTATTTTTAGTTTGGGTGTTTTTAGGAAGTTGGGTTAGGTTATGGTAGGTATGAGTAAGTTAAGTTAAAGTTAAGTTAGATCTAACTAAGCTAAAGAACAGGGCCACAATCACCTAACAAGTAACAACTATATGAACAAGTTAAATTTGAAGAAATTGGACCTTAAGAAATCCAATTTGACTTCAATTTAATTGGCAATTTGTGTGCATGTTTATACTTTCTTTTAGAAATAACTGTTACTTTTGGAACAATTTTTTACTAATAATTTATCTAGATTTATACTTAAAACTAAAGTATTTTAAGAACATAATAATGTCAATCTTTACCATTGAGAATATTCGAAGAGAATTATTAAAGCCAAATAAGGCTTTAAAATAAATTAAATAAGCTCGAAATAAGTTGTAGATATCCGTAACCAACACAGCTACGTAGATCGAAATGGATTGTCCATATTTTGATCCGACACGGACCATGTTGCGTGTCAAAAACTTAGAAAATTGAAACCATGGGATAGACCTAGCAAAATTTTATTTAACCTTGGGAAAAATCAGATTTGTTTGTACCCGATATTAACAAAGACCGTATGTTCGAGCACAATATTTCTCTTTTTCCTACTGTCCGAAATCAATTTTACCCCAACTTTAGAGCCGTCCGAATAGTCCAACCCGAAAATTAAAAAATCAATTTCTTATCTGATTTTCAATCTAGACCGAATTTAACTGATGTCCGAACCCGAATTTTTGTAAACGGCACGTAGGAACAGAAACTAGGTTGGACCAATATTGTTCGGCTCTTACCTGGCCCGTTATGGATTTTTGGGCAGTTTCTCCCCAACATTAAGAAGCCCAATGCGAAAGAAATCCATGGAGTGGGCTTCAAAACCGCGAAAAACGAAGCCCTAACCCTAACCCTAACCCTGAGCATATAAGTATCCTGTCACAATCAAACTCTCATTTTCACGTTCTAGTCCCGTTCTTCCGGCGCTCAAACTTGAAGATTTCCTGCCATTACTGAGCCATGAAGTTCGTCGCAGCTTACCTGCTAGCTGTTTTGGGCGGCAATGCCAACCCCTCTTCCAACGATTTGAAGGAAATTCTCAGCTCAGGTTCCTAATTCTTTCGTTAACTTTTGATTCATTCGTTAGTTTTTGTTCATTCGTCAATTTTCCGATGGATTTGTGAGGGTTTGAATCTGGCTTGTTGTGTAGTTTAGATTGTATGAATTGGATGTGATTAGATCGAAGTAAAATGGTATTTGTGGGAGAGAAGTGGTTAAGCGTTTTCTGTTGTTTCTATGGTTTGATTCGAAGGGTCACTTTTTTAATTCATTCGTTAAATTTGATTCATTCGTTATTTTTTAACTCTTTCGTCAGTTTTCCGATGGATTTGTGAGGGTTTGAGTCTGATTGATTGTGTGCTTCGGACAAAAGACTTTATGAATTGGAATTGATTACATTACATCAAGGTAAAATGGTATTTGTGGTAGAGAGTGATTAAGTCTTTTCTGCTTTTCTAGGGTTTGATTGGCTATGCCTGTTTTAGGGTAACTGTATGAATCTGTTTGGATGTTCTCATCTTTTCACGCATTGCGAATTTTGATTACAATCTGAGCTTTGTTTAGGGTTTAAATTATTTGTTGGGAAGTAATAATTTGCTGAATTAATCGTATTTCATTGTTGGTTTATGAATTACATCATTTTGGTCACTTTATGTATGATCGTTGACAGAATGCGACTTCTTGGCTGTTATTGTACATTCTGGCTTGTGTTTACAGTTTAGTTTTCTTAGAAAAGTAGAAGCTGGAATTTTTGTTTGGTTTAGCAAGAAGAAACTCGAGACGTGAGCGCCATAGTAAACTAGGATGAATTGGACACACTTTATTTCAGCTATATTACAAGTTCAAAAGAGCAAACCTTCAATTAAAGTTTGCTTGTGCGAACTGGGAGATCTACGCTTTCATATTAGAGTGTCTAATATATTATTATACTCATTTGCTGAGCATACAATTCATATATTGGGAAATTGGATTTTAGTAACTCGAACCATGGGGATTGGGACAATGTTAATCTTAATTTAGAAATGTTTCTAAGTTGAACTAGTGAACTCTTGGATTTTAGTGTATTTCCATCGAGTAGCTACTCCAAGCTGAACGATATTTCGGATTGCTACAATCCAATATATGATAGTTGGGATTTGGGAATACTTTAATCCATAATATGATGATTTTGATTACTACAATACAATATATTGAAACTGGGATTACCACAATGCAGTGGCACATAGAAACAAACCACCCTCTAATGCTATATAGGTAAATCATCGAGTTTGTTAGGATAAATTAGGTGGTGATGCATTGAAATCTAGGGGTTCAACTGTTGAGCTTAATGTGATACATTTCTCAAGTAAGCTTACATTTCTAAGGCCCATGCTTGTGTAGGATATTGTTTATTTCATTGTTGCCCTTTCTTATTAAGTTGTTCATGGTGGTGACCTAGGGTTTTGAAATCTAACCAATCATTATATTCCACTAAATTTCATCAAATGTCTACAAATCGTTTTCAATTTCTTACTTTTCCCATTGCTATTTGGTTAGTTGGTGTTGAATTCGACGATGAGAAGGTTGAGCTTCTCATGTCACAAGTGAAGGGCAAGGACATCACCGAGCTTGTTGCTGCCGGCCGGGAGAATTTGGCCTCTGTTCCAGCCGGAGGTGGTGGTGCTGTTGCCGCCCCTGCTGGTGGTGCTGCCCCTACCGGTGGTGCCGGCCCCGCTGCTGAATCTAAGAAAGAAGAGAAAGTGGAAGAGAAAGACGAATCAGATGATGTAATACTTCTCACTCAGCTTCTTCCTACTGAATTACTATCCAAAATGTCACTTTTATTCCTTTGCAAATGCCTCGTTAAATCTCCTCTACTTCTCTATGGAGTAGTGGACAATGAAAGATTTTTAAATCTTGGGTTAATTTGGAACCGATCTCTTTAAATTGCATATTTTATGCAATTTAAAGTTAAGTTTGCTATTTCCGACCCCTTCATGCCCCGTCTGGGCGTGGTTTTGTAGTATTGGTTTTGGTTATTCTTCAGAATTTCTTCGTTTCAGCTTAATCTGATTTTCGCCACCGATCCCCTCCCCTAATTTTCTCCTTCCCTAATCCTGTCCTGTCTATTTCACTGTCCGTTCAAGTTGCACAAATTTGGAAGGAAAATGTCGATGACAAACCTACACTTTTTTGTAAATCCAAGAAGTAAAATTTTCTTTTCATGTTATTTTCTGAGGACCAAATAACCCCCTACATGATTTTTCTAACCCCTGTTGCCGTAGTCCGGGTTCTACAGTATTGTGATGTTCATGCCTGGATTTTGTCATTCATATTGCTCTCTTTGGTACAATCTAAATCTGACTTACGTTATTTGCTTTTGGTTTAATTTTGTGCAGGACATGGGATTCAGTCTATTTGATTAACAAGTTTGGAGGCTTACATCTTTTTGTCTGTCCATTCTCAATTGTAGTTAGGGATAATGTGATGGTTTGGTTCTGGTTTTGTTACATGGAGTTTTGTTGAACATGGAGATGTTAAATTTACCTACTTGTTATTGCGGTTGTGTAATCAGATAGAAGTTGAACTATTGAACTTTTCGAATCTGCCCTAGCCAGACTCTTACGTTGCGTTTGGTTCTTTATCGGGAAAATATTTCTTGGGAAACCTTTCACCGGGAAAGGTTTATCTAGGAAAATTGTCTCTGGGAAAGAATAATTCATCGTGTTTTGTTTATATTTGAAAATATGGGAAAATTTGTAGGAAAACTCGTTTGAAATGTTCAAACTAACCCATATATATTAATTTACAAAATAGTTTTTAGGGGCATTTTCAGCAATGAAGTTGTAAAAACTTTCCATTTTTCATGGGAGAATATTTTTCATGGGAGAAAATTGTGGGATTTAGGGGGTGTTTGGTATGGTGGAGTGGGGAGGTGGGAATGGGAATACATAAATAGATAATATAACTCCCATGTTTGCTTTGTGGGAATGATAAAAAATGAGGAATTAGGAATGGGAATAGAGACCCTCAACTCCCAACAATCTATTACCAGGGTGAGGGGTGGTTATTCATATTGGGAATTCATAAATCTTCTTAAATACCAATATTATCCTCGTACTTGATTAATATTACCAATACTACCTCACTATATTCAAATTAATCAAGGATATTTTAGTAAATGTTCATTTATTCCTAATTCCACTTCTACTTTGAATTACCATGTAACAAACGGAGAGTTTGGGAGTTCATAAATTTATTCTTATTCCTATTCCCATTATGAATTCTTATTCCCATTGTTAATTCGCATTCTCATTCCCATTTCCATTAGATACCAAATGGGCCATTAGTTCAAAATCCCCTTCATTTCTGTTTAGCATTAAAAGCTGGAAAAGTTGACAAACTCCTAGGAAATAGTTGCTACTAGTGCATGGCCAAGGCTATGGTTAACTGATTAAACTCGGAGAATTGGGGCAACTTGGTCGGCCAGATTGCCAAGAGGCAGGCAATGGTCAACCCAGAGAATTGGGGCAGATTGAAAGGGAAATTAGCAGTCTGTCACACTGTGCTCAGTGGTCCTACTCCTAGTGTTAAAATCTCATGTAAAAATTTTTTAATTGTCTTTGGATATGCCCAGAATATTATGCATGCTCATATCCATCATATAGTATGATCATTAGAACATTGTGGCGAAGGACGCGAGCGCGGTATGGTGTGGTGTAATTGTGGCGGATTATTAGTATGTTGTGATGAGTTTTTTTGTATATATATAAATATTGTATTGGTAATTGTGAAAAAGTAATTTGTGGTGGTTGTGGTGAATTGTGGTAGAATGGTATTTTGTGGTGGGTTGTGACGATTTACCACAATTTACCACAATAAAATAAAAACACTTTATGGTATATTTTGTTTAATTTATATTTCACCTATCGTGAAATTTGATTGCATTCATTATTGGCTACTTGAGCACTATTAGTGTTTTATTTTGATGTATTTTTGTTTAGTATGTGGTTGACTTGCTTAAACCTACAGTAGTCTCTAAGCTACTAACCTCATTCTTTGGCATCTTGAACGAAAGACTATCATTGTAAAATTGTATGAGATTTTATTGTTGAACCATTTTTATAAGAAAATTAGCAATATCGATATAATCTACTCAATCAAATATCATTAAATTTACTTGACTTGCTTCAAGGAGAGAACGAAACTCGCGAGAAAGAAAGCTCACAATGAAAGGGAGAAACCAAATTAACTACTAAACTCTTACGCAATGGATTTCCATTTAATTCCTATTGTAAATTCTCGTTTTCATTCCGAAATTCGCATTTCGATTTCAATTTTAGTACCAAACGAGCCGTAAAAAATACCCGCCGGAGCGTACATGGTCAATGGAGTTGGAAGCTGAAGTCTGTGAATAAGGAGCTTAGTTCAGACTTCAGCTGTGATTTTTGCTGATGATACGATTCCAATCATCCCGATTTGAATCTGTGATCACCATCTATCTCTGTAACAGAAAGAAACTCACAAACACTTTCAGAAAAGACCTAAAGTTGAATGCTTTACTCTCACTTTATCCACCAACTTGGAGCCTGTGCGAAACACAGTTGTGTCTCTCTTGGCCGAAAACTTCATGCCCAGGTCATCAAGCTCGGGCTCCATCAATATGGGCCACTGCCAAACTCACTCCTCGAAATGTATGGAAAGTCTGGGGTTTTTGGGGATGCCCTCCAGATGTTCGATGAAATGCCTCAAAGAAACCTTGTCTCCTGGGCTTCAACTCTAACTGCCCTCAACCATGCTGGCCTTCCCCACAGAACTCTATCTCTTTTCCCCAAAATGTGGGAGCTTGACAGGTTACAAGCTGACCATTTTGTGATTTCTAGCCTAGTTAAAGCTTGTGCTAACCTAGGCAATGTCAGGGTAGGCAAACAAGTGCATGCTTACTTTGTCCGGTCACCCTTTTGTGATGATGATGTTGCCAAGTCCTCTCTTGTTGATATGTATTGCAAATGCGGGTTCCCTGATCATGCTAGGATGGTTTTCAATTCGATTCGGGTGAAAAGTACAATTTCTTGGACAGCTCTGGTTTCAGGCTATGCCCGAACTGGGCGAAAAGCTGATGCCTTGGAGCTTTTCTCGAGGATGCCCACCAAGGATTTGTTGTCGTGGAGTGCTTTGATAGCTGGGTTGGTGCAAAGCGGCCATGGAACTGATGCATTTGGTATTTTTATGAAAATGAGGAAAGAAACAGATCATGGTGTTGACCCGTTTATAATGTCCGGAATTGTTGCAGCATGTGCTAATATGGCCATGCTAGGGATGGGGAAGCAAGTTCATTGCTTGGTTGTAGCCCTTGGGTTTGAACGTAACTTATTTGTCTCTAATGCATTGGTTGACATGTATGCCAAATGCAGCGACGTTTTGGCAGCAAAAAGTGTGTTTGCCAATATGTGCAAACGTGACGTTGTTTCTTGGACTTCAATAATAGTTGGGACAGCGCAGCATGGTCAAGCAATGGAAGCACTGTCACTGTATGATGAGATGATCTTGAATGGTATGAAACCAAATGAAGTGACATTTCTTGGATTGATTTATGCTTGCAGCCATGCAGGTTTAGTTAGTAAAGGTCGACATCTTTTCAATTCGATGAGAAAGGAATATGGAATTAGCCCCTCTCTAGAGCATTACACGAGCCTATTGGATCTTCTAAGCAGATCAGGTCACCTTGATGAAGCTGAGGAACTCCTAAAGACAATGCCGTATAAGCCTGACGAAGCTGCTTGGGCTGCTTTGCTAAGTGCTTGCAGGCATCACAAAAATATCAAAATCGCAGTCAGGGTAGCTGATCATTTGCTATGCTTGGGGCCTAAAGATCCTTCAACCCTCATTTTGCTTTCTAATACATATGCTGCAGCCTCCATGTGGAAAAGTGTGTCTAAGGTGAGAAAGATGATGTCAGTGATGGATTTTAGGAAAGAGCCTGGCTATAGCTCTATTGAACTTGTAAAGGACAGCCAGGTATTCTATGCAGGGGAGTCTTCTCATCCTATGAAGGAACAACTTCTTGGTTTGCTTAAGGAGCTAGACGAGGAGATGAGGAAAAGAGGTTATGTCCCAGATACTAGTTATGTTTTACATGAATTAAATCAGGATGAGAAAGAGAGGCATTTGTTGTGGCATAGTGAAAGGTGGGCTGTAGCTTATGGGTTGCTGAGGTCTGTTCCGGGCACTACCATACGTATAGTGAAGAATTTACGTATTTGTGGGGATTGTCACACAGTTCTAAAATTCATTAGCAGTATTGTCAGAAGGGAGATTGTTGTCCGAGATATCAGCAGATTTCATCATTTCAAGGATGGTATTTGTTCTTGTGGTGATTTTTGGTAGGATCTCTTCTGTCACTTTGTGCATGGGTACGGTGTTGGATGCCTCCACTCTAGATGCTTCTAAACTCTCCTAGGTACCAAATTTGAATTTGCTAACTTGGCTATGTAACATTGTTTCAATGTTATGATCTTCGACTATTTGTTCCTTCCTGTGTTTCAGCACTTTTGAGTTATTTTGCCTAACATTGTGGTTCCATTTGTGCCATGTTGACTCAACTTTCTCATGCCTTTAGAGCATAGATTGACTTCAAGTATGTGGCATGAGATTGAATATTCACCGAAGAAATACTCCCTGTAATGAATGACATTTAAGATTAGCTACTTCAGGAGAGCAACGGAAATAACAGTTTGCACATATTTGGAAGGATGGCTTCTTGAAATTCGAATACTCCCCTTGTTCTGTGTTCCCTGTATGAAAAGAATTGAATGGAAAGCTTCGTGTTGCCAAGAGTTCAAAATGATACATTAGCTCCTACAGTGAATCACCATCTTGTTTAAGCAATTGCTAAGCAACTGCCAGCCATTTCTGTCTGGCCTTTCTTGATGCCTTTTCTCTTCTCACTAAGAACTTCCTCGTGTTTGGTCTCGGGATCACATCTATTATTATCATGCTCCTGCTTCTGGTCTTGATCATAGCCATATTCTCAAATTGTTTGCCATCTGAGTCTTTGCTGTTTAGACATGTACAGTCTAAATTTCTTGCAGGATTATATTGAACTACACGGGAATGGGCAACTTCTTGAAGTGTTGGTAATCATCAACATATTCTTCTGCAAGGATATTGAGGTTCAAATCTTCCTCAGGTCTGGTAAATTTCTGAAAACTTTTGCTTTAGTAGAAAATAACCCAATTTCTTAGATCAACTTGGCCAGTAACTCAGCCATGAATTCAGCATCTCTGGATAACAAATCTGGCTCTTTTACCATCACTCTCTAACAGAGAGCACTGTATCAGTTTCGAGAAAGAGCAAAAAATCAAACCTCTATTGAACTTGTAAAGGGCAGTCAGGTATTCTATGCGGGGGAGTCTTCACATCCTATGAAGGAACAACTTCTTGGTTTACTCAAGGAGCTCCATGAAGAGATGAGGAAAAGAGGTTATGTCCCGGATACTAGTTATGTTTTACATGAATTAAGTCAGGATGAGAAAGAAAGACATTTATTGTGGCATAGCGAAAGGTGGGCTGTAGCTTATGGGTTGCTGAAGTCTGTCCCAGGTACAACCATACGTATAGTGAAGAATTTACGTATTTGTGGGGATTGTCACACAGTTCTAAAATTCATTAGCTCTATTGTCAGGAGGGAGATTATTGTCCGAGATATCAGCAGATTTCATCATTTCAAGGATGGTACTTGTACTTGTGGTGATTTTTGGTAGGATCTCTTTTGTGCGTGGACGTGATGTTGGCCGCAACTAGGTCCTCCTCTCTAGATGCCTCACTCTATTAAGCACATAATTTGAATTTGTACAACTTAATTAATCTGAAATTCTGAATAGAGATGTATACTCTTTGTGGAATTGAAGGATATATTTTGCTGTACCTAATGAAAATGTAAGCATATATGAAAATTGTATGTATTCAATGAAGTGAAGGAATTGAAGGATTAATCTGAATTCTCAAACTTTAATATGAATTACATTTGGCTTGCATTTTATTAAAATCTTACATAAACCAGAGCATACAATTGATTCAGCAATGATAGTTTTTGCGTCTGTTTCTTTCTTTTCTTCTTTAGCCTTGTTTGTACAAACAGCTCACCAGAGATATTAATTAATCTCTTACTGATGTTCCATTTCAGTCTGTCTGTATCTTCTTATAATCAGAGACCCTTTGCTGGCAGGAATGTGCAGTCTCTTCATCACAGGATTCCATCACAAAGCAAAGTTATTCCCAATTGCAATCAGGTAGCCAGGCATCTACCAATTCTCTACGTGTTTATGCTTCTGCATCAGATCCTGCGCTTGTTCCATCACCTGATTCAAGATCCTCTTCTGGTGTTGTTGGTGGACGTCAACATTCTTCTGAAAGTTCTTCGAAGCATTCATTTCAGCAAAATATTTCCAACTGAAGTCAGTCCCAGGGGCTTCCTCCAATACCCAATCGTTCCATCCCGTGAAAGAAACAGTTCAGTGGAAGATCTGGTCATCACAAAGGTGACCTTTCCTTTTTTGCTAATATCTGAATGCTGTTCAGTTATGTGGTCAAGCTCTTGAAAACACAGTTTTTTGAGGTTGGAATCTTTTTGTATGATACCAAGATGTAATTCATTGCTGACCAGTTAGTATCCTTGTGTCAATACCTTTATTTAGTTACTATATTATGTATTTTTCCTTGGCGCCCTTTATGTTCATGGTTCATTTTTTTGGTTCCATGTAAATTTTTCCATGGCCACATTGTAAGAAGCAAAATCTGGTATGATTTCTGAAGTCACCTCTGTCATGGATGCAGCATCTATGGATGACAACTCCAGTTCCTGTTGGTTTGATCTGAGGTATCTTGCACAGTATGGTGGCCCCATTATAAAGGCTCGACTATTTAACCTTATTTCATTTTTATGATCTTCTGTTGCATCATTCATTTCTGTTCTCAGAACTTCTGAGTTGTTTTGCCTTATATTGTTTTTGATCTGTACCAAGCTGGTTTCGACTTCCTCATGCCTGAAGTGTAGATTGACTCCAACTGTGAGAAAATTTGTCTGTGAGTCTGAAAAATTTACATGGAAAAATTGACTACATTGTAAGAAGCAACATCTGTCTCCTACATGAAAAGAATTACATGGGAAAGTTTCATATTGCCAAGAATACAATATAATACATTAGCTCCTACAGCGAAATACAAGCTTCTTCAAGCAACTACTAAGCAGCTTGCCAGCCATCTCTCTGTTTCTTTCCTTTATGCCTGCTCTCTTGTAACCAAGAACTTCTTCTTGTTTGAGCTTGCAGTCATGTCTTTTGATCATATCATGCTTCTGCTTCTGATATTTATCAAACTTCATGCTCTGATCAAACTGTCTACCGTCTGAGTCTTTGCTGTTTAAACATATACACTCTGACTTTCTTTCAGGGTCATATTGAACCTCATCTTGTGAGTGCTGGTGTTTATCAGCAGACTCTTCTGCATGCATATCGAGCCTCAAATCATCCTCAGGCTTGGCAAATTTCTGACAAACTGTTGCTGCTGCAGAATCTGGTACGAGTTCTGTCATCAACTCAGCCATCAACTCGGCTATGACGACAGCATCTCTGGATGACAACTCCAGCTCCTTCACCATCTCATCTGTGACCGACACCACTGTATCTGTTTCCGGAAAGAACACGAAATCAACCCTCTTTGGTTCGCCATCCAAATCAGCAACCCAAAGTGTCATCGACACAAAGTCCCTGCCGTCCTTTATCTCCCCGGTTATCCTGAACGTATTCTTCTCCGTGACAGCAACCTTCAACAACACTCCTACAGGACAAAGAAATGGGTCGTGCAAGAGGTCACTGGCAGAGGGTCTCTGTTCAACCGGTGCCAAACACTTCTCAATGAAGTCTTTCACTTGTGGATCAGTGACTTTGCTGAGAGATTCAGGTTTTACTCCAGAGGTGACTTTCTTGAAAATCTGAGCTGGGTTCTTGCACTCGCAGTATGGCAGTTCACGCGTCACCATCTGAAGCATGCACATGCCAAAAGAGTATATGTCGACTTTCTGATCGTAGTCTTCTTCATAAAGCTCAGGAGCCATGAACTCGGGCGTTCCAATGACACTGTGAGCAGTATCATGATGCTGCAAAACCGTCGCTAGCCCCAGATCACCAATCTTGACACTGCCAGAGTTGCCATTCACGAAGATGTTTTCACACTTGAGATCGCGATGCACGATCGGAGGGTTGTGAGAGTGAAGGTAATCCAGCCCTTGAAGGATCTGGGCCGCCCATTTCTTGATGGCCTTGTTCTCGAGATGCCCGTGTTTGTCCCTGTACAATCTGAGATTCCCAGAAGTGAACAGCTCGGTGATCATGTTGATAGTTCTGTGTTCGCTGTCAATCCAAGAGTGAAAGCATCTGATCACATTCTCATGTTTCAGAGATTTCAACAGATGAGCTTCCGAACAGATGTTTCCGAGGTGTTTTCCCGAGTTGAGGATGTCTTCAGATAGTTTAATCCGGTTCCAGGCGACTTCAATGCCGTTGACCTCGTCGAAGGCCTTGTAAACAGTCTTGGTGGCCCCCACTCCCAGGATCTCTGCGTAGCGAACGTACTGACCAGTGGGGTCTCTCTCAACTATCTCAAAGTCGTCTTCTAGTTCATGATCATGGTCGTGGTGATGGTGGCCCGACGTTGATGACGTGGAAACTGAACTGAAATCCATGACAACCGGCAAAAACAGATGAAAATTAAGAGTCCGAATTTTTTTTGGTGAAGAAAATGACCTACTCAGAGAAGGTTTCCAAGGCAACAGAATTACAGAAAGGAAGACAATGTCTGTTTGAAACTTGGGAATGTAATGTGGAGATCATAAACATAAAGGCAATCGGTATTGGATGAATAATAATTGGTTTGAGGTTCTGCAAACCCTAAATCCATGCAGGAAGAGATGATGTTAGGAAAAGTAGGGTTGCCATTGTTGACTTCAGAGGCAAGTTAGGGTTTAAAGAAGGGTTTAAGAGGAATATTTGATCAGAAGGAGCAGCTAAATAAGGAGAGAAAGAGATGATATTTATAAAGACCACCGCCTCTTCCAAGGTTTGAAATTTCTGAATTTCCTTTCTACACGTCGTCCTATTTTTGCTTGCCCTTTGTTTATGTGCTTTTGCTTTTTCTCAGTTTTTTTTAATTTTCAAAACATTGTTTTCTGTGTTTTTTTTTTTCTTTTCATTTACAGGATTCAAACTTGAGATCCTAGATATAGGTGATAAGCTTCAAATCAGTTAGATCAACATGTATGTATCCATGCATATTTAATTTTAGGTTATTTTGTATTAATTTTGTTACATCATAAAATATAAAATTAAAAAAATGAGCTTCTGATAAAGATTTGTTCATTGTTGGTAATTAGTTCGATTGATCATAAATATATTTTCTGAGAGTTGGTTGTTATTGTTGTTAATTAGTTTGATTGATATCATGTTTTGAAAGTTGTTCACAAATAAATAAATTGGAATTTTACGCGCATATTTTTTGATGTCTTAAACTAAACATTTAAATAAAAAACACGTATGGCTTAAAACTTCATAGGTAGAAAACTATGGGCAAGTCGAGGGCACTCGGAATTAAGAAACTCATATGCATCGAATTTTCATAACAGTTACAATTTGTATATGTGTGTGCGTGCGCTTTTTTTGACTTTATGCATGGGATGTACTATTGGAATTTAAATGAATTGTAGCAAATGGAAGAAGAAGTAGGGAATCACAAGGGGAAAGGGAGGGAGTCTAAGTAGCCTTTTTATTTCTAGTTGTATTAATCATGTGAAACTATAAAATTGATCCAGTGGGTGATCAATTCTTTCTTCTCTTACTGAATTATCAACAGTTCAATACTGCTACAAATTCAGTTGAAAAAGTGAACTTACTTTATCCCAACCAAAAGTGTAGGTTTTGGCTATTTTTTTCTAAATTTATAATATAGTTTGATATTTAACTTTATATATCTATGCTCTTTTTTCCTTTTATTTTTATATATATGTCAACTGTCAGGTACTCAAGCCTCATATACTTGCTGTTAAGATATGAAAAATTCGTAAAATCTGACATATATTTTAATGACTACATCATGAAGAGTATCTGAGTATTACATGGGGATTGACCACAATAGCAGAAGCTAGCATATCAGCTTATAACTGAAAACTGAAAAGAATTACTATATGATAACAGAAAATTACTGTCAGGTACTGAAAAGAATTACTGTACTACATGAAAACTATATGGAATTAGCTCCTACAACAAAACATCAGCTTCTCGAAGCATCGAGCCAAAAAATGTGTTTTCCTTTTTCTGACGACTGTTTTTCCCTTGCCATTGAAATCTTCCTCGTGTCTGAATTCCGAATTCCTCGCGTCGTCAATGTCATTCCTGTTGTGATTTATGACGACTCCTTTTCCCTTGTCATTGAGATCTTCACGTCTGAATTCCAAATTCCTCACCTTGTTAATGTCATTCGCACTGTGACTTCTGACAAGTCCTTTTCCCTTGCCATTGAAATCTTCCACGTGTCTGAATTCCAAATTTCCTGTGTCGTCAATTTCATTCTTGCTGTGATTTCTGACGAGTTGTTTTCCCTTGTCGTTGACATCTTCTTCATGTCTGACTTCCAAACCCTGATCCTGGTTCACAGATTCTTCTTCTGTCGGGTCCAAATCCGCCTCTGTGGGTTCAATAACTTTCTGATCACAAACTTTTTTCGGCTCGTCAGTAGAATTATGATAATAACCCGGGGCAACCTCTGAAATCAACCCGGCCATTAACTCAGCTATGACATTCGCATCCCTCGATGACAACCCCAGCTCGTTCACCATCTCTTCAGTGACAGACACCACCGTGTCAGTTCCCAGAAAGAACACGAAATCAACCCTCTTCGGCTCACCTTCTAAATCAGGAACCAATAGGGTCATTGAAACAGACCCCTTATCCTTCATCTCCCCCTTCATCTTCAATTCATTATTATTACTATCATCCCTCTGAAACTCCCCTGTTGTTTTTTCAGGTGAAGAACAGCAGCTAGAAGAAGAAGAACACTCACCCAAATCGAGAAACGGGTCGTTCAGGAGATCACTGGCAGAGGGTCTCTCTTCAACCCAAGCCAAACACTTCTCAATGAACTTCTTCACGCGTGCATCAGTAACTTTTCTGAGAGATTCAGGTTTTACCCCAGAGGTAACTTTCTTGAAAACCTGAGCCGGGTTCTTGCACTCGCAGTATGGCGACTCCCTGGTCACCATCTGAAGCATGCACATACCGAAAGAGTATATGTCGACTTTCTGATCATACTCCTCCTCATAAAGCTCAGGAGCCATGAACTCGGGCATTCCAATGACACTATGTGCAGTGCCACCATGCTGTAAAACCGTCGCCAACCCCAGATCACCAATCTTGACATTGCCCGAATTCCCATTCACGAAGATATTGTCACACCTCAAATCGCGGTGCACAATTGGAGGGTTCTGAGAGTGAAGATAATCTAACCCTCGGAGAATCTGGACCGCCCACTTCTTGATCGCCTTGCTGTTGAGACCACCATGTTTTCCTCGATACAACCTGAGATTCCCAGAAGTGAAAAGCTCAGTGATCATGTTGATGGTTTTGTTTTCAGTGTCGATCCAAGAGTGGAAGCATCTGATCACATTATCGTGTTTCAGAGATTTCAACAGATGAGCTTCCGAACAGATTCTTTGGAGGTGTTTTCCTGAGTTGAGGATGTCTTCGGATAAATTGATCTGATTCCAGGCGACTTCTGTGCCGTTGATCTCATCAAAGGCCTTGTAAACTGTCTTGGTGGACCCCTCTCCTAAGATCTCGGAGTAACGAACATAACGGCCAGTGGGGTCCCTCTCAACTATCTCGAAATCGTCGTCATTATCTGAGGAGTTTTGTTGATGGATTGAAGATGAAGAAGGCATGGTTGAACTCTTAATTAATTACTCGGGAGGCAATTAATTAAGAAGGTAATCTCTGTGATTAATACGTAGGGTTACTAGCTGATTAGCGATACAGCATGGTTTGAGTAGAGTTTTATAGCAGGGTGAAAATTAGGCGGCAAGTTAAACAACGGCTATGGCGGTTAGCTTGGACTAGTTGGAATCGGATTCATGTTGTAATTCTCATGTAAATAGAAATATTTCCATAAGATTATTATTTTCTAAATTCTAATGGTTAAACATAATGGAAATGAATCGGGAGGTAATTAATATTGTTGATATCTTTTTTGTTGGATAGAAAATTGGATTGTTGATTCTACTTGCCTACAAAATTAAATTACAGAATATTTCTATATTTTTCACTTTATTACTTACTTTTAGATAATTTATATTTAAAATTATTTATTTAACTCACAAAATTTATTTAAAAATAAAACATAAATAGGTACATATTAATAATTGTTTTATTTAAAATTGTTGATTTTAATCTAGTGTAATTTTACCTTACATAACTTAATCTTACACCCTTAAAGAATAAGGCTTGTACGCTCACTAATACTGGTACATATTAATAATTGTTTTATAATTTTGCCTTTTAGTACAAGAATAATTTAGTATATGTTCAATGACACTTATTTCCATAAGATCAAGAGGGACGGGCCATATAAAATAGGGATCACCAATGGATCAGGTTATCAACGGATTGGCCCGTTTAACATGTCGAGGGTCAGTGAATGGGTCGGACCAGGTCGACCTATTAATAACTCAGAATAAATAATTTTTCATATTCTTTTAAATGTTAAACTTACTCAAAAATCTTATTAATAGTTCACATTAAACTATAAATTAACATAATTACTTTTTTTTTGTATAAATACATTTCATTTTAACTTATAGTCAAAATGGGTCGGCCACTTGCATAGAAAGCTCTGGCCTAACCCACAACTTTAATGGATCAACCTTGACCCGACCCAACATAGTTAATGAGTCGACAATAACCTGATCCAACTAGTCCATTGCCCACCCCTATGCCCAATGATATTGTTGATTTATTTTTTTGTTTTTATTTATTTTCATACTTTGTTTGTTAACAGGTAAGTAATCCAATTTATTGTACCCTTATCTCAGGGATACAACCCAACAGGCCTGTGACATATGTGATGTGGAGGGTGTCAATGGCCCAAAGATGGGCTCATTCCAACCCACAACACTCTCTAAATTGGAAAGGGAGAGATGTCGTTCTCAAAATTCGACTCCTGAATGCTTAGAGTAGGAGTGAGACCTCTTATCACTTAGTCAAGAGGTGATTGACTTATTTTTCATACTTAGAACCAGAACATATATGACCAAAATGATTGAAAGCAAAAAAATATGGGCTGATATGGTTTTAGCCTCCATAATTCTTTGCAGTTGTTTTGTTTTCTTGCATATCTTTTTCTTCCTTTTTTCACAAACAACTGTGTTGGGTGGGTGTTGAATTATTGAATAGACAACAGAAGATAGCACAGGGGGAGGGATAAATTCACATGTGGAAGGAAAGAGTAATCTTAGAGGGTGCTGTTGGACATGTGAACTTTAACCTATTTGTTTATGTTTGTTAGAATTGTTAATGATAATTATAGTTTCACATCCATATCCAATCCTCCAAAAGCTCACCATAACTCCAAAAAATGTAGTAGTCTAATTCCTAAATTTGCAATTCAAAGAAATTTATTATTAAAAATCATCACTTATACCATACATTATGCCATTAAGGTAACCTAAAAAATCTAAAATTGTAGTAATTTCTTCATCTTTAATTATACTTATTTTTGGTTTACTAGACTTTACATTGGAGTCCTATATGTTATACACAAGATAATAAGTGATAGTGATAAATCAATTGTTTGTCAATGGTCATCTACATACCATAACCGTTGACAATTTGAAATTGTTACCCTTCATTATATTTTGAAAAGTATTATTTTATATTTGCATTGAAGTTGATCCATAAGGGCACGTGTGGCCACCACGTACGATACTAACACAATTTTAGTTGCCTAAAGATAATATATTGTTTGTTTGTTTGTGTTTGGGATAACCATGAGCTGATGCAAGTCCACCCTGGTAGAGATCTATTTTAGGTAGATTTTATAAATAGATTGATTTGGTTTTTTTAGACTCCTATATATAAAATGTAAATGGGGAGGTTTAAGAAATAAAAGGTAAAAAGAAATGATCTAATATAAAGTGGGAGATTTTCTTTTGACTTTTATAAAGATAGGGAGATTTTTCTGATTTTTTATAGGGATTTTAAATGGGCTGATTTATAAGATTTTTTGATCTTGTGTGGGATATATAAAGTTTTAAATGGGGAGGCTTGCATATATTAAAATATAAATAGGGAAATTTTCGACGGATAATTTAATGCTTGGTAAAATTTATGTTATTCTTCTTTTATATTTTATCTTTTTGTGTTAAAAGAATATAAACATACCTAATTTTTTCCTTAATATATGTCGTGTTAATTAATTTCTTTATTTTTTATACTATTTATCACTTAACAATTTCTTTTTTTTTTGAAATCGCCAAACGAGCGAAAATTAGTCATTATCATTCAAATAAGTTGACATATCTTGTTGGGCCAAGGTCATTGAAACCTCAGGTCCGTCCTCCAACCAAATTTGTTGTAACAAATCATAGGGTTGAAGGTGAGCTAGAGAGTGGGCAACACAATTTCCAGCTCTTAAGTACATGACACCAAGTAAGAGAAGAGAAAGACTCCGCAAGCTTCTGAATGCTTGTTATGATAAGGCCCAACTCGCTGCTGCTTGTGAAGTTCCTTCGAAGCTTTGAAATAAGTGACAAGCAATCCTCTTCTATTTCAATGTGCCGGTATCCCAAGTGCCAGGCTATCACTTAACAATTTCAATACACTATTAATTACTGTTTTAACATATTTGTCTTTAACTTTGATCACTTTCAATGAAAATAATTACTTAAAATATGATGTGTAATATACATCCAGGGACAAAGGGAGCACTTTCTTAGCTGACTAGTTCCTGATCATGACAATATGAGATCTCCATGCTAATAGGATATCTTTTTCTATTACTCTATTTATTTGCTAATCCCTTCTTAATAATTATTTTAGCATGATTCTTGGAAGCTCGCTCATAATTAATGATAAGTATGGCCGTACCGCATAAATTATAAATAATTTTACATTTGAGAATATAAATATACATTAACCAAAAAAAATAGATTTTTAAAATATAAAACTTCAAATGCAGATTTTTGATTAAAATTTTTTGAATTTTGTATTTAAAATACGATCTTACTTAATAAATTTATCATTATCGAAATAATTTTGTTGCGCTACAAGGGTTCTAGGCGGGGGAAGTCACTATTATATGTAAGGAAAAATGATTGTCAAATGTCAACCATGACAACTGACATAATGAAAATTAATGTATTAATATATCAATAGTTGGGTTGAAAATTTATCTTTAATTACACTAATTAATAACTTTCTTAATATTTCTTCAAATATATAAAGATGCATTTATTATTTTCTTCTTTGTTGTATAAAAATAATTTTATATAAAAAGAAAAAAGAAGCAAATTTTCTTTTTAACTTGTTAATAAAACAATGATTAATACATCATTGAATTATTAATTGTAAAACCATGAAAAGGTAGTGATTACACAAAAATTGTATACAAAAAAGAAAAAAAGAAGCAATTTTTACCGTTATTTTTCCCCTTGCGTTTTATCTTAAACTCTCAAAAATTCAATAAATTGATGATGACAGCAGCCAATAAGAAAAAAATTCCAACTTTCTTACTTTGTCTTGTTTTGTTTGTTTCACTACAGTAAATGTATTTGGACTGGCTTTGGCCATTTATACACAGACACTCTCCTATAAATAAGCAAAACAGGATCAAATACACACATCATACAAATTACAATACAAATTGAAGTTCCCAATTCATTTGGGTTTCTTCTTCATCATCATCATTTCTCCTTTTTCCAAATCTCTGTCTTCATTCATCAACTTTTTTTCTCAGAAAGAGAAGAAAGAGAGAAGATGGCAAGTGTTGATGTGGATGTGATTCAGCATGCTTCATCAGTGAACAACAATGGTGGTGGTAGTATTTGCTGCAAAGGAAATGGACCAGGCTATGCTACTCCTTTGGAAGCCATGAATGGACCCAAAGAATCTCTTCTCTATGTCACCTGTGTTTATACTGGTAAATAAATCTCATCTTCATCCACCCTTTTTGTTCAAGATATCTTTATTCATGTTTGTCTTCTTTTTCTGGGTTTAAACTTGTGGGATTTTGCTCTTGTTTGTGATGGTTTTGCTTTGGTAATTTTAGCTGTTCTTGGATGGATGTTTGCATCTTCATCCACCATCTTTGTTCAAGATGTCATCTTTATTCATGTTTGTCTTCTTTTTCTGGGTTTAAGTTGTGAGATTTTGCTCTTTTTAGTGATGGTTTTGCCTGGATTTTAGGTGTCTGATTAGCTTGGTAGTTATAGGTGTTCTTGGGTGTGTTTGCATGATTTTGGAGTTCATAAAGGGAATGATCATCTTTTTTTTATCCAAAGAAAGGGGGAAAAGATGTGATCTTTGCCATCTGCTTAATCTTTTCTGGGTTCAAGTTTAGGCTGGATTAGGGGTGTGATTAAGTTGGTAACTTGAGTGGTTATTGAAGAGAGTGCATGAATTTAGACTTTCAGGATGGTTTTTGATGGGCAATTGGGCTTTTTATTATTGATTTTTGGGATTTGCCCATATATTTAATAATTGTGATGGAGCTTTTAGGTTTGAAAATTCATTGGTAAAGGGATCTAATGCAGGAATTTTTTAATTTGCTGTTTGAATATTCTCCTTATGTTAGTTTGGGTCCAACCAGTTGTGCCCAATACGTTGAATTGAGTGATTGTTATGAGATAGGATTTTGATGGATGTTTATCATCTTGAATAAATGTTGACTAAACACCAAGGGTTATGATTTTGGGCAATTATCAATAGATAACTTATGTGGCTTGATATTTGGTATGTGTTTGGTATTAGTTTAATTGCATACCATATCCACATCAATAATCCCTCCTAAGGAGGGTATACGGGTGATGAGATGTAGCAGCATTACCTCTAAATCGTGTGAACTCGATTAAAAGCCCATTTGAATGTCTACCACTTCCCAAATAAGAGGAACATTGGTTAAAATTTTTGAAAACTTTCCCACAAAGTTAGATTTATGGGATGTCATGAAGTTGTTCATGTTTGATCATTAAGCTTCAATGTTTGTGGGTCTGAGATTGTGGTTTTTTCGCATCTAGGAACGGGGAGGGAGAAGCCCGATTATCTAGCAACGGTAGATGTGGACCCCAACTCGCCCACATACTCAAAAGTCATCCACCGCGTGCCTGTCACACATTTGGGAGATGAGTTGCATCACTCGGGCTGGAACTCCTGCAGCTCTTGCCATGGAGACCCGTCTGCTGATAGACGGTTTCTCGTGCTTCCTTCATTGATGTGAGTTTTTTCGTCTTTGTCATTGACATTGACATGACATTCATTATCTTGTTACATTCTTAAACAAGTTCTGCCTAAATACGGGACTCGTCACATGATGCAGTGTGACATTACTTGGTACTTGTAGTTGTAGCTAAGGAGGGACCACCACGTTATGGGATTGTTTTGTACTCTTACAAGGTTCTTCTCTGAAGGGATAGGCTGGGTTTTACCAAGTGTTTGTTTGAATATCATGCAGGGGAGGGAGGGACTAGAGAAGAAAGGTTACCCCAAAAGCCCCGCTACAAAACGAGGTGTAGGGTGAGGAGTCTGATGTAGCAGTCTTACTCTTGAATTAAAATTTAAAAAATAAAATAAAAAAGAATGGTTCCAACTGACCCATGATTTTAGAATCATTTACTACCTGCTACTTCGAGGAAAAGAAGTAGAAAAGATTTAGAAAGGTTATTATACGTAATGTTGAGGAATGGGGGGCAGGGGTAAGAACAAAGAGGTGGATATCAAGGAGAAAGTAGGAGATTGGAGTATAAAATTTTGCTCCATTTCTATCGTTTTAATGGGTTTTTTCCTGTTTGGTTAAAAGTTAAAACTGTTTCAAATGAACTCTTAATGGAGCATGATTAATGAGTCATTTGCCATCCTATAGCTCGATGGCTTTGAGCTATCTCATTTCAGGTAAAGGTCAACCAAACTATACATATAGTAGTGATGTTTTGTAGTGTTAATTCTGTTTTCGTGTTTGCAGCTCTGGACGAGTTTACATAGTCGATACAAAAACAAACCCAAGGGCTCCCTCACTACACAAAGTAGTTGAACCTGAGGAAATTGTGAAGAAAACCGGATTAGCATATCCTCACACCTCCCATTGCCTTGCCTCAGGCGACATCCTGATCTCGTGCCTTGGAGGGCCTGATGGAAAAGCCGAGGGAAATGGATTTCTTTTATTGGACTCCGAATTTAATGTCAAAGGAAGGTAACTTTGTCATTCTAGATGCCCCCCAGTTCGTCGTGTTTTCTTTAAATTCTCTTGGAATTGAATTGATTCATGTATCAGGTGGGAAAAGCCGGGACATAGTCCAACCTTTGGGTATGATTTCTGGTACCAACCCCGTCACAAGACCATGATCAGCTCATCATGGGGAGCCCCTCTTGCTTTCTCCAAGGGTTTCAATCCGCAACAGGTTGCAGAGGGTCTCTATGGGAGGCATCTCTATGTATACAGCTGGCCTGATGGGGAACTGAAGCAAACCCTAGACCTTGGTAACGAAGGACTCATACCCTTGGAGATACGGTTCCTTCACGACCCTTCAAAGGACACTGGCTATGTGGGCTGTGCTCTATCGAGCAACATGGTTCGGTTCTTCAAGAACCCTGATGGATCATGGAGCCATGAGGTATGCATGTATTATATGTATATATGTCTGTATCAAAAATATATGTCTACATTTCGATACAAGCAGTCCAAATTTGTCTGAGCTGTGGGAAACTGCACTTGTGAACTTGTGTATTTGCAGGTTGCAGCCTCAGTGAAGCCACTGAAGGTGCAGAACTGGGTTCTGCCTGAGATGCCGGGCCTGATTACAGACTTCTTGATATCCTTAGATGATCGGTTCATGTACTTTTCAAACTGGCTCCACGGGGATCTCCGACAGTACAACATCGAGGACCCCAAGAACCCCGTTTTGACTGGGCAGGTTTGGCTTGGTGGGTTGATTCGGAAGGGAAGTCCTGTTTCAGCTGTGGCGGAAGACGGCTCCACTTACCAGATTGATGTCCCGGATGTTCAGGTATATATGTCAGCTTCCACTTATTAAAGTAAGGATTGGTAAATTCTGGTAAAAGTTAAAAAGTTGTGTGTTAAAATGTAAGAAGAATTGACAAATTTAGGTTGGGTTAGGTAAATGGGACATCAGCTCCCCTACAGAACACACCCTTAAGTTAATTCAGTTCAGTTTGTTTCCTTCCCTATGTCGATTCCCGGAGTCTTATATGAGACTTGAACTTGGTTACAGGGTAAAAAACTGAGAGGCGGACCGCAGATGATCCAGCTAAGTCTAGACGGGAAGCGGCTCTATGTCACAAACTCCCTTTTCAGTGCTTGGGACAACCAGTTCTACCCTGAACTCGCAGAGAAAGGGTCCCACATGCTGCAGATCGATGTGGACACCGAGAAAGGTGGTCTATCGATTAACCCCGACTTCTTTGTGGACTTCGGGTTGGAGCCCGAGGGCCCCGCCCTTGCTCATGAGATGAGATACCCCGGTGGTGACTGCACTTCAGACATTTGGATTTGAGTGTATGTTGTTGTAGTTGGAAATAAAATTGGTACTGATTTAGAAGTCTGTCAATGTATGTGTCATGTGTTGTGAATTCTGAAACTAGTATGAGTCAATAAAATGAGTTTTCACCCTTTGAGAATGCTTGTTTTGACACTCCTGATTACTACATGCAGCCATTCATCTGTAAAAAGAGAGCCCTTGTGTTTCAGAAATATGGTGTGTGTATCTGCAACTGATAGCCTGCCCCATCTGAGCTAACCAACCTGGTTCTGTGATCACAACCAACCAGACCCACATCGGTGAGTATGGTGGGTCTGTAAAATTTGTAGGTAAATAGATGGTACAGTAAAAGTTCAGTATAGCTTTATAAAGAAGAAGTATTGATAAACGTGTAAATGTTGGCAAGTTCTGATAATTTTTGGCAAATATTTACCAATATCCATTTACCTTTGAACTTTACAAGCCCGAGTTTATTCTCAGTGCAGGATAAGAAAGTGCAGAGATGCCTAATCTAACCTTGAATCTTATCAAATAAACCTAAAAGTGTTTGGGGAATATATTCAGTATCTCTGCACTTGGTCACAGTTGAACATCTTCTCCCTAACATTTCCCAAGATGCTCCTCCTGTCCTGGTATGAAACATGAAAGCTAATCCTTACTTATTTAAGAGCATAGCACCTTTCACTTTTAACCGAAAAAACTCCCAAGAGTTCAAACAAACAAAACTAATGGAGGATTACTACCCTGACTACCCCTACCACCAATACTACAACCCGAACACCAGTGATGAACTCAACTACCAGTATTGGCCGAATCATATGCACTTTCCTGAGGCCGAGGATGAGCACATAGACTGGATCAGGCCCGAGAGTCTGGGTCACAGTACTCACCATGCTAGCACAAGAGCCAACTTCATCAGCTATGGAGCCTTGGGCCGGGATCAGCCTCGAAACTCCTTCCCTAAACAAGCCAACTCCTACCGCCGACCCAGGCCCAATAGGTGAAACTGCTGATAAATAAGGGGTCAACCAAGCAATCTCCCTATAGAAAATAAGATTGAATGGGCTTCAGGAAGTCTTTAATCATTAGGGATTCTTCTCTTGGCTTGATAAGGTGTGTATGTGATGAAATAATTATATACCAGAGCCATGCTGTAGTGGGTCTCTTAGGTACTTAGTATTCTGCAGTGTGTATGTTCAGTTTGTCAGAAAGTATACATCAGTTTTATGCATCTGTGTTTGTGTGTTTTTTGTGGCTTGAAGCCTATATGATCTTCTTTGCTTTGCTCCTGCCAAAAACTTCTTGCAATCCCTCACTCTACCATCATAGAAATGTGTAATTTATTACATGTTCTAGGAGTTTGTGCTCTAGATAGGGTCATTTTTTACTTGCATATATCAAGTTGTTCACCCTCAATAGTGCAATTGTTCAGTTACGTATATTTGGAGCATAAATTGTTGGTACATGTAATATTTATTGATAGAAATGAGTGGGAGAAACAAAGAAAGTGTTGTTTGTCTGTCACGCCTAGGCTCAATCAATGACAAAGTAAAGTGCATGGGGTCATACAAATGGTGCTGTAAAAAGTCATAGAAATGCATTCGGATTATCTTATCATTGTTAATCATTACACCACACAAAGAGGAAAGTCTGTAGGGTTTGATTCAGGGCATCTTAAGATTGAGTCATAGCTCAAAGTAGGTTCATGGAAGCTAGCCATCTAATTTTAATGCAAATTTTCACCTGCAAAATGTTTTCAAAGTTTTAGTGGTCTCTTGAAATCAGTCTCTCTGCAAATAGAAATGTCTATTGAGATCAAGCTACCTACAACTCTGTTCTTTAGGTGGATTATTATTACCCAATCTAACCCAAATTTACCCATCTTCCCATATTTTCTAACATGCAACTTTTCACTTTTTACAATCTTACCTTACCCCTTTCTAAAGAACATACTCGTGAAAGCAAGCGGGACCCACACAGGGTATTGTTGTTGATGAATGATGAACCAAAAGTGGGAAAATCAATGTGGACTGTGATAAGATGGAGTAGTAGGTGAAGTGCGCTCCATCAAAAATGCCTTTCTAAAGTGGCTTTCCACAGCCCCACTACACCAAATTCAGCATTAAAAAGGTAAGATGGAAAACAACTTATATAGTATAATTCCCCCAAAGAATTCTAAGTCATCTCAGAAGAGAAAACAGAAGCATGGAACACTTCCTGATATGCCTTGCAGTTGTGAGTCTGTTGCTCCAAGGCGGGCATTGTTCCATGGCGATTTGCAACGGTACAATAGCAAAATGCGAAGCAGAGAATGAGATGCTGATGTCATCGGACATAGTCAGAAGAATTCTCCAAGAGAGGAAGTACATCTCAATAGGGGCTCTCAGCAGAGACCAACCAGCATGCAATGGTGGTCCTAGGGGCCAGCCTTACTCTAAGAACGGCGAATGTTTGCCTCCGGAGGCTAACCCTTATCACCGGCCATGCTCCAAGTATTATCGGTGTAGATCCGACTCTTAGTGTGCATGGGTCCCACTCAGTTAAGGTCTGAAGGGATCCATATGTAGACAATCTTAGCTCAGTAGATTCCGGCCAACACTTGTTCCTAGCTCGTGTGAATTGTTGCGTATTGTATGGTGCTTTATGTATCCATTGCAGTAAATGAGTAAAGTATAATCAGAAAAAAGAAATATGATCTGTTTTCTACATTTCCACTTTGAATTCAGCTTGATTTTGATTATGTAGTCCTGAAAATATTCATATGAAGTTTGTAAATCATTCTTCCAAGTCCTGAAAATGTGACTAAACTGCACTCTGAAAGACACAAAAACTGAACTGTATTTTTCAGCAGGATCACTAGTAGGATGAGACCGGTGTAAAACTGGTTCGAAAATGGATATTGAATAATCATCTTAAACATGAAAGACTACATTATGAGGATTAAGGAACAAGTTTCATCCTTGATTTTTAATTTCTGGATTGATTCTGTTTCTGTAAGCTGTTGTAGCAAATTCTCATTCTCATGTGTCATGCGTGTGCAGTGTGAAAGTGTGAAAAGAATTTATTCTTCTTCTAAACAAATTTATTTGAAGAATCCGAATTCATTAACATCATTCAGAGCATCCAATGCTCTAGATTTTTTTTTCTTTTATCTAACTAATTACATCCTGATGACAAAACGAATATGATCTTCTGAAACCTCAAGCTAAGATCAGTGCGCGCAAAAGGTTGTCAGAATAATCACTCTCTTCTCACTATAAATACGACGTGACTCATTGTTTGTTTCTCCCTACACAACTAACCAGAAAATTTTTCACAGAAAATCTCTGTCATAAACATCAATCTAGAGTTGATTTTCTGCTAGAGGGAAAAGTATGACATGGGGTTGGGGCAACAAATACTCAACACCATACTATGGTGGTGGTTATGGGGGTTATGGCAATGTCCCCTATGGATACTATCCTCCTAATAATCAACATGGATGGGATCATCATCACTACGACCATCATCACCATCATCATGGTCATCACCATCACTATGATAACTGTCATGACTATGACCGTTATGATCATCACCACCACCACGGCCACCATGGCCACCACCATCATCACTATGATCACTGTGACTAGGAAGCGATAACTCCCAGAGTGGATCCTGCTAAGATTAGTACTTAATTAATTACAAGGCTATGTATACTGCTTGCTTAATGTGTTTGTAATACTAGTAATGTTGTCTACTTGTAATACTCCTGCAAATAAGATAATACGGTCCATATCTTTGCTCCATGTTTGAATTTCATGTTTGTATTAATACACAAGTTGCAGTCTGGTCGAGTGTTGGATCCGGTAAGGGTTTTTCTTACCTTAGATTGAAACGTGTGTGTCTCCGAATCACAGAAGAGATTTGATATAAAGATGTATTTTGCCCTGCTTGTTACCGTTAAATTAGTTAGTTGTAACAGAATTTCTAGCTAATATATCCATTGTTCGCTCTAAATATCATCTCTTTTTCAAGCATTTTGTCTAAATTGTTTTGAATCTAAGCTCCTCCATTGACAAGCCTTTGTGTAAATCTGTCCACCCCTCATCTCATGCGACCTGTTTGATTCGATTAATAAATCTTCCATGATTTCAAATCTTAGGGTCTTTATTAGTCAAAGATGGTCCATATGTAATACTCCATCGAAAGAAAACGAGAAAATTCCAAATTCACCTGGAACATAGAGGAGTGAAATTAGTCAAAGATGATGACCTACTTCTCTCTTAATCACATAGTTCTTCTCACTAGTCAGGTTGTCAGCTGACTTTTAGATGACAATTGGAAAATCCCTATAAACCATTGATTAAGGGAATTAATTAGGACCAGTAGACTCATGTCTCTTTTGGTTAAAAAAAAAGTTACTCCCACTTGGAATATCTATGTTGTATCATATGGAATGAGCAAAAAGAGGACATTTCTCAACTCATTTCCCTGTAACCTTTTATACACATCCTCCAAATCGAATACCTCAAAAGTTCCGCTACAAAAAAGGGCGATAAGTATATCATCTAAGTAACATTATAGACATAATACTCACTGAATATTACCCAATATGTGACATAAGTTGATGCAAATGGTAAGAATGATACAAGTTTGTGATATTTCAAAAGGAGCTGTTTTGTATGTAACAAAAAGAGTACTGAAAACTATGGCATGAAACAAGCCAGAAAAAATGCCCTAAAGAGAGATACTTTGAGTATGGTAACTAAACTTCAGTCGGTGACAAAGAAAGTTGAAAGGTAAAGCTCATGCCTTTGTATGTGTTTGTCACCAAAATTCTCACAATCAGACAGCAATAACTCAGTAGTTGAGGCTGTTGAGACTGTGACCCCTCCCTACCATATTTTGGACACTCACCTATACCTAAGCTTCTGCCCTTACCCTTCACTTTCTCTCTCTAGAAACCCTAAAATCAGCAATGCCCACTACAAAAACCAACCTATTAACCCTCCCAATCCTCCTGATTTTGCTGACCCATCTCAAAATCTCATCTGGGTATTCAGATTTGGGGCTGAATTCACTCAAAAGTGGGGAAATTGAGGCAATGAGGGGAGCTAGGGTTTGTGATGGGAACGTGGGAAGTTGTCATGTTTCAGAAGTTGAGAAGGGTTCTGAGGTGAATAAGAGGATGCTTGTGGGTGTAGTGCAGAGGAAATATATAAGTTATGAGACATTGAAGAGGGATCTTGTCCCATGTTCTTGCCCTGGATCTTCATACTACAACTGTGGGGCTTCTCCTGAAGCTAATCATTATACCAGAGGATGCAGTGTTATCACAAAGTGTGCTAGATTTTAGTGACAGAAAGTACACTGCTTGATTTTGAATATCAAATTGTTTTGTGTCAGATTGTACTGTTGTTTTTGCTTTGGTTACATAGTTGCTGTAACTCTTGTGTTAGGCTTGTTAATTGTTTTGGTTCTGTACATTTTGTGCTGAAGCTGGAGATGTAATTGATGATTCTTTTGCCAAATGTGAATGGACACAAGAAAAATTATGTGGGAGACATGCTGATTTGATTGTGGAAATAAATTGAGGGGTTGGTTTCCTTCTGATTGTTTGGTTTCTACTTGTGTCATGATGCTGTGGAATTTGTGTTTCACCTGTGTTATTTGTTTTCACAGGACAAGCTCATTGGACTGAAAAATTAAAGCAACCTGAAATCAACCCAACATGCTTAAATGATCATGTCTTGTTATCGTAGTGAGTGCTAGGATTCGTAAATAGATTACTGAATGTCATATATTGTTGTTCATGAATCTCTAGAACAGAAGAATTAGAGTGCATGCACAGATTGCAGAATCAAAAAAAGTCATACTTTGTTGTTGATGTTGGAGAAACGATGTCGTTATTTGTTACAACTAAGCTTAAATCATTGTCCAAAACATTCTGCTTACAAGTTTAACATAGAATCCATCTTTTTGCAGTACATCAGCAAACCAAATGTTAATCAAATTGTCTTTCCATCAATCTTTGCAATTGAAACCCGTCCAAGATATGATATCAGGCAGCTGTAATACAAAGTGAAAACAACCAAAATGCACAATTGACACATATATATTGTTTAACACCCCTTGAATAACAAAGTCAAACTTCAGTGTATTATTTATATCTAATATTCCAAATGTTCTGTATATTAGAATCAAAAAATCCAAATAAATAGATCATGTTACACCTTCCTCTACAGTTGTATTGTATGGTTGAAATAAGTTGGTGGCCCATAATAAAGGCCATCAAAATGAAGCCCATTCCACGTGAAAAAAAGGAAAAAAATCATGTTATACCTTCCTCTACTGCTGTATGGTTGAAATAATTTGGAGGCCCATAACAAGCCCATAAAAAATGAAGCCCATTCGACAGGCAACTGAAAACCCTACTTCCTCAACGTATAAACTCACACTACCCACACAAACCCTTTCTCTTGAGTTCGCTTCTTCCTCTCTCATATCATTCCCCCCTGCCCCCCTCCCCCCAAAACCCTAATCCCCCCCTCAAAAAGAGAGCGAAAAAAAAAATGTCCGCCGCCGCCGCAGCTCGACCCTTGGTGACGGTCCAAGCGGTGGATTCCGACATGGCCACTGACGCCGCCCCCACCTCCGCCCTCCCTGACGTCATGAAGGCCCCCCTCCGCCCCGATATCGTCACCTACGTCCACGGCAACATCTCCAAGAACTCCCGCCAGCCCTACGCCGTCTCCAAGCGCGCCGGCCACCAGACCTCCGCCGAGTCCTGGGGTACCGGCCGTGCCGTCTCCCGTATCCCCCGTGTTCCCGGCGGTGGTACTCACCGTGCCGGCCAGGGAGCCTTCGGAAACATGTGTCGCGGCGGTCGGATGTTCGCTCCGACGAAGATCTGGCGGAAATGGCACCGCAAGATCAACGTCAACCAGAAGAGGTACGCCGTCGTCTCCGCCATCGCCGCCACCGCGGTTCCGTCGCTGGTGACTGCGAGGGGACACAAGATCGAGACCGTGCCGGAGCTTCCCCTGGTGGTTTCCGACAATGTGGAGAGCGTCGAGAAGACTTCCTCGGCGTTGAAGGTGTTGAAGCAGATCGGAGCCATTGCTGATGTTGAGAAGGCGAAGGACAGTGTCCAGATTCGTCCTGGTAAGGGTAAGATGAGGAATCGTAGGTACATCAACCGCAAGGGACCTCTGATTGTGTATGCAACTGAGGGAGCTAAGCTTGTGAAGGCCTTCCGGAACATTCCAGGGATCGATATCTGCCATGTCGACAGGTTGAACCTGTTGAAGCTTGCTCCTGGTGGTCATTTGGGGAGGTTTGTGATCTGGACCAAGAGTGCTTTCGAGAAGCTCGATGAGATTTATGGGTCGTTCGATAAGCCATCGGAGAAGAAGAGGAATTACGTGCTGCCTAGGCCTAAGATGCACAATGGTGATCTTGCTAGGATCATCAACTCTGATGAGATTCAGAGTGTGGTGAGACCAACCAAGAAGGAGGTTAAGAGGGCTGTGCTGAAGAAGAATCCATTGAAGAACTTGAATGCTATGTTGAAGCTTAACCCATATGCTAAGGCTGCCAGGAGGATGTCTTTGTTGGCTGAGAAGCAGAGGACTGAGGCCAAGGATAACAAGCTTGCTAAGAAGAGGAAGACCCTCTCTAAGGTAAAAATGAAACTCTCTTAAACTTATATTCTTTCAATATTTAGTACTAATTGATTAGCTAGTTTTCTGAAGATATTGGTTGCCTTTGTGTTAGATTAATTGATTTGGTCCTTTGTTTTCTGTTATTGTTTGTTTCAATGCAAAATGGTGGCTGCTGTGATTTGTGGGTTTGTTTATATGTACCTTGGAATTGTTCTAGTGGGTACTGTGATTTCATTTGGGGTGGGGGGATTGTGTTAGATATTTTAGCATGTTGATTCTGTTTGGAATTTGATTACTCCTTTTGTTTCCAGAGTAGTAGCACTAGAAAATGACTGCCAAAAGAATTCTTTTTTGAGGGTTCATGGTTCCTTTTGTTTTACTGTATGTAAATCACATTGCATTGGAATCAAATGTTTGTTATGGGTTCATGCATGATAAAGCATTTGTAGTATTGGCTTGAGTGTGTAGGCTTAATTTTGGTTTTGTGCTTTTCTAATGTGGTTTATATGGACTCTTGATTGATGATTATAGCTTATGTTGATCATAGTAGCACTTGCAGTCAATGTTTGTGCATTTGGACTGTGACGTTGCTCGACTGGTGAGCTTTTTTGTTAAGATGATTGTTTTTTTGAAGTAAATTGATGATATCAGTATTGTTATGTGTATCTTTGTTGCGCCTTTTTGTACGGGGTGTTGAATTAGCATTAGTGATTCACTTGCATGTATGTTTCTAGCTGTTTCCCTAATCTGTCGGTATCTCTGAACTCTAATTTGTATGTGTAATGTTAAAATCAGGAGGAGCTTGCTGCTATCAAGGCTTCAGGAAGGGCCTTCTACAAGACTATGATCTCAGATTCCGACTACACAGAATTTGAGAACTTCTCAAAGTGGCTTGGTGTCTCTCAGTAAAAGCTTTCCAGTTTCTAGATCAAGTTTTGATAAACAATACCTGTGTTGTGTTTGAGTCCTGCTCAGAATTTTGGTTTTATTTTGGAAGACATTTTGACCCTACTAGAGTTATGCCCCCCATCCCTTGTTATTGAAGTTTATAGTTGGGAAATTAGAAGACTATTTGTTGCAAATTGAATGTCTTGTTATGGTATTGTCAGCTGTTACTTGATATATTTTGAGCCACTTGACTTGCTTAAACCTCTGCTATGCTTATTGGTGTTATGTTCAAATTTTACTTACTACAATCCATGGGCAATCAAGTTGGGGTGATAGATGCATCTGATCTCTTTGATCATCTAATGATGATGTGTCGTGGTTGATCATAAAATTTGTAAAGTAGATTTATAAGACATCGAAAAGCAATTTGGTCATCTGGTGCCATGTTTTGACCTGAATTTCAACTTAAAACAGTTGTGGGGCTTTCCTTGAAGCAGTTCATTATAACAGAGGATGCAGTGTCATCCTAAATTATGTTAATACTGATACTTTAGAGATTGAGAAGAGGGTAAAAATCTCAAACTATTTTGTAATCTTGTTTGGCTGTGTACATTTTGTGCTGAAACTGAGTTGCAGTTGATGATTTTTTTAGTGAAATGTTAATGGACAAAAGAAACATGATGTGGGAGAAATGCTGATCTGTTGAAGTAAATAAGTGGTTTCCTTCTGATTTTGTATGGTTCGTAATTTGTATCACTATGCTGTTAACAAGATGAGGATGATGAGCAATACAGCAAAAGGTCAGACAAAACTCACTAATAAAACTAAAAGATACAACCAGAAGTTTATAAAATAAAATATTAACAACATTTTTAAGAAAATTTAGCACTTAAATTAATGTAAACAAAAAGGGGGGGGGGGTTGTTAATGGGCCAACGTGGCAGCCTACTTTGTGACATGTCAACATGGTTAAACAAGTTAGGCTGTTACAAAGCAGGCCATTAATCACTTTTTAATTCGTAGACTGACCCGCTTTACCCTATAGAGACCTGGTCCATTCCCTAACCCTAGAGTCACCAGTTTGGGCAACACTAAAATCGCCAAGCAATGCAATGGTAGTGGTAGGTCTATCAGATGATGGAAGAATATGCTTAAATCAATGCAAATTCCCAAACAGTGAAACAGATAACAGGAATTTCATACATTGTTTCTCTTGAATCTCTCTACTACAAAAGAAGTAGAATATGCATATCTAGAATACACACTTTCTGCTTTGAAGTTTTAGTAACAAATTAACAATCAGCTACTTCTGCAGGGGAATCCTGATACTATCTTGTTGGTAATTAGATACAGAACTTGAAGAACAAATATCTGGCTAAAGAATAAAACTACTGTGAGTCTGTCACCCCCAGATAAAGCCTGGAAGTTTCTTCAGGAACATAGTATCTTACCTGAATAACTCACTCAAAAACACACAAACGAAGACTCAATTGGCAATTGGCATTGATGAAATCAGCGATAAAGTGCAGTAATTACAACAATACATACTGAATGAGGTGGATCAAATAGAAGCATGGGAGCGTTGTTGATTTCTCCCATGCTTATCCCTAACCAGGATGTCTACAAGAGATTGTGCTCCTGAAATCAATCGTCAAACAGAAATGGACTGACTAACAAAACAATGTGTCTAAGTAATAACTTCCTAAGACGGCTTCAGATCTTGTCAAATTGTCTGTCATGCTCAGTGCCTCTCTAACATCTTGATGAAATTTCGAATGATCCCTTTTCCTTCTGGAGTCAGAACACTTTCAGGATGAAATTGCACACCCTGCAAGTCATAGAATGAAATCAGTACAATTTCTGCTCACAACTGAATAATATACAGGGCTTTTTTGCAGATATTTTACCTGTAAATGTCTGTATTTTTTGTGGTTAGCAGCCATGACAAGGCCATCATCAGTCCAGGCAGTGATCTCGAGATCATCAGGAAAGCTATCCCTTGCAACCACCAGGCTGTGATATCTTGCAGCAGTGAAGGGACTGAAAACAAACAACATGCAAAAGTTTGTTAAGTAGACAGATAATTAAGGATGGAGTGAGTATATATTAACCATAAAAATGTGGTATATATGAAGGATTACTTACTTAGGTAGCCCATCAAACAAGCCATTGCTTGCCTTTTCGTCATAGTACACAGGTGAGCTCTTTCCATGCACAACCCCATATGGAGAGCGAACTACCTTCCCTGCAAAAGCCATACAAACAAAACCTTAACTTAGCAGAAAATCCCACACAGGGTGCTTTTTTCAGCTGAGAGAATTGCTGAAATGCTTCAAATTTCAAAACCAAAAGCAAAAATTCACCTCCAAAAGCCTCTCCGATACACTGCAGCCCCATACAAACACCAAATATCGGTACAGTGGGGCCCAGCTCTACCACAGTAGCCAATGAGATCCCTGAATCTTGCGGGGTACCTAATAATCATTCAAAAGGGTAGTCAGAGATCCATAGTTTACCTTCACAATATCGAATGAGATTGTGAATTATGTGGTGATATCTACATTATAACATACAAATCCCACATAGATGTTAGAACATCCTCAAATGTTTTGGAAATGAAAGGTTATATACTCAACTTTTTAGAATCTGGGAAAAGGTGCAAAGAAGGTGCCATGTGGAAAGTACATGTACCCCCGTGAAATATAATAAGATGTTCCAACTTCATTCGAGATAACATGTTCAATACTATATGCTACCATAATGCCCAATTTAGGAAGCACATATCAAAATCAACGAGTTGATGCCAATGAGCCAAAATTTCTCCAGGCAATATTAATAACATCCTAAGCAGTCTCGTAAGTGTTTAGAGCCTCTTGAGACAACCTCCGCCCAAAAAGAAGGATAGTTTGATCAGGGACTTCAGCAAATATATTATATATCCAAGCAATACTCAAGTGATGCAAATGGTGACTACAAGTTCCATATTGATCATTCAGAAAATTTTAGAACATTGAAGGATCATTCTAGGCCATTTAGAGTATTGTAAGTATGGCTTCCAAAGAACATTGTCACACATCCGAGCAATAGTCTTGTAAGTATGACTTCCTAAGATCACATGTGAAGATCAAGGAGATGGTGTCATTGAAGACACTATAGCCATTATAATTCTTTGGAATGATAGTTTTAACATATATTAAGAGAATTTGTACATAAAGTGATCAGAGCTCACAGGACCCATGAAATAAAGCCTATTAACTAATACAAACTCTTTAGGATTTTGGAATTCTTCGAACAATGCCGAATGACATGCCAAGACAGCAGTTTAGATGCGTTCAAAATAATTTCACAGGTATTGAATGCTACCACAATGTCCATATTTACAGCATTGTTAGATCACATTTCACAATAAGGCAATTAGGGTATTTTGATTGGTCATGGGACATCTAGAGCATCCTACGGTGTTCTTTTGTTTGAGTGTGTAGCACGGTATTAGTTCTTAAACTAGCAGTGCACCTGCCTCAAGTCTAGTATAACAATTTCAGAAGCAAATAAGAAAAAACTCTAACCTGGACCAGGAGATATGAGGATACCCCTTGGATTTTTCCTGTGTTACGAAACATATCAAACATCATAGAGTTCACCGTAGCAACGCTTCATACATTAATCATTACCAAATGAACAGAACAGTAACAAATAAATATGACTAGTAGTCTCTTTACCTTTTCAACTCATCCACTGATATCTCATCATTTCTGTATACCTCGAAGTTAATACCCAGCTCACCCATGTACTTCAACATGATAAAAAAAGATGCAAAAAGGTCAGACAATCTTATTCGAGTACTTAAATAAGAACAAAAGAACAGGTGAACAAATATTAGTCAAATCCACAATTAATCATGCCAAGATAACAACGCTCAAACAGAAGGCATTCATGCCCCAACACTTCAAAATTTTTGAATCTTTCTAACCTTTCTTTCGTCTCTGATTTTTTACTTTGGGGGATTGTTATCAACGAGAAAGGTGGAAAGCAAGGGTTTTCTCAAAGGAAAAACGATTCCCACAACTGTCACTCATCTTCACAACAATCTTTTACACAATTAGCAAACATATTCAAAAGACTGTCTTGTGCTCCGGGGTAAGACTATTTACATCTGAATCTCCCTAGAACCCTATAAGCACGACTCACCCTGGATTCGTCGTTTTAAACAGTTTCACAACATAGTTCAAAAAAAGCAAACCAAACCAAATATAACTACACTATGCAGAAGAACTCAACTCTCTATGAGCCACCTTCAAAGTTGATATTCGTGTATGGAACTACTTTCATTTTCATCCTAGTGGTTGCAACAAATAGTTACAGCAAAAAGGACAGACTTCCACAAGGGTTTCTACACATTACACAGAAGCATTCATTCTTTTCTTATTTCTTCCTCATCCTCTTTCCAATGAACACCTCAGTTTAATAATATGCAAATGGTAACACCATCAAAAACAACAATATCAACCCAAAATTTGATCCTTTTTCTTACTGTTTGAGCTTCCAACACCACAAATTTGATAAAGATTGCAAGAAATTTGATCTTTTCCCACACTGTTGGAGCTAACAATACCACAAATTTGATAATATGACAAGAAATCAACACCAAAAGTTAACACATTAATTCACAAAAACAACATTTGCAGAATCAAATTGAACAATCCCAGCAGAATCGAAAAGGAATAAAAACCTCAAAATCAAAATGAAAGACTATAGAAAGAAACCTGACAGAGGTTATAAGTGAAGCTATCATAGTTGTCAATAACAACGATGGGGCCAGACCCAGAATCCCCGCCATTGGAGCTCTCTACAACGGCCTTCAATGGAGCCCCACGAACCGAAAGTTCATGGATTTTTGGGTGGGTTTGAACCGGAAACTTCACCGAAGATTGTTGAGCCGGGAATTTGTGGGTGGTTAGGGATTTAGCGGCAGTGATTTTGAAGGGAGATTTGAAGGAGGAAATGCGAATGCTTTCCGGGTTTAGCAGGGTTTGCATCATTGGATTTGCAGCGATTGAAATGTGGGGTGATGAATTCTGATTCTGATGAAAAATGAAAGAGATATTTGCAGAGATTCCAGAGATTCTTGAGTGAAATATAGACTAATGGTGGCCACAGTCCAGAAACAATGTATAAATAAGCAGGTATTTGTCCAATTTATAGTGTTTTTGTAGACAATTCTTGGAAAATTATCTGGATACTCGTCGATTTACGCGGGTTGCTTCAATATGGATTGGATTGTACTGTGATTTCGGATATTTGGATTTCAATAATTTGGGTCAGATTATATAGCTATGATAGCGATTTTTTCTTTTTAAGAAAATAATCAAGAACAATGTATAAATAAGCAAATATTTGTCCAAATTTATAGCATTTTTTAGGTAATTCTTGGAAAAGTATCTTTATACTTGTCAATTCACACGGGTTAGTCAAACATGGCCCAGATTGTACTATGGTTTCGGATATTTGGATATGGATGATTTGGGTCAGATTATATAGTCATGATGGCGATTATTTTTGTAAGAAAATATTTAGGAACAATGTATAAATAAGCAAGCATTTGTCCAAATTTATAGTATTTTTGTAGGCAATTCACACGGGTCGCTTAAACAATGATCAGATTGTACTTTGGTTTTGAGTATACATGTTGAATATATCTTGAATTCGGATGATTTTGGTCAGATCATATTGCCATGGTGGCAATTTTTTCTAAGAAAATATCCAGAAACAATGTATAAATAAGTGTTAGTCCAAATCTATAATATTTTTGCAGGCAATTTTTGGAAAATTATCACTAACTATAATTGTGAATTTACATGGGTTGCTCGCTTGAATAGGGATTGAATTGTATTTTGGATTTGAGTACACATATATAGTGAATAATATATTTTGGGTTCAGATGACTTGGGTCAAATTACACTATCGTGATGGCGAACTTTTCTATGAAAATAAACTCTAAAGACTACACTATTGCAAAATCAATTAACCATGCATTAGGTGCAAAGCATTTACTCATCATACATATATGGAAAAATATCATATAATGAGATTTGCCATTTTTTCTTAATCATTTCTGTAAAAGTGTGATTTAAATGGGAACTAGAATTGTGCAATGAACATACATGTAAATATGTATCAAGCAGATTTATGGCCATTATTGTTCAACATAAATAATGTCATACCCAAGTAGATTTGTGTCAATTAACCAAAATGAAGATAATGACAATACAACTATCAATAAAAGAGTTGAAATTTCAAATCTTAAAATATGATCTTTCAAAAAGAAAACCTAGACTGTGACCGGCGATCAACCCTAGATAGCAAATCTTGTGTATGAACATCATTTTCAATTGCAACTTCTTTTTTAAAAGATTAGAGTTCTAAGAAATTTCATGACAAAAGTTTACCATCTCTTAGATCCCAAATATGACATGCTTGATGCAAAAAACAAGTGAAAACAAAGGAAGCCAAGAATCAATGCTTCAGAAACTATCTAAACAGTTTGATAAAGCTTGTCATTAGTATAATAGAGTACATATAGTAATTGCTTAACACATGAAACATATGTTGGAATACCCAAAAGCTAAGGATTGGAAACCCATCATTTTCAGGTACTACTGCTACAAGCCTACAACTATCAATGTCAAAACTTAGAGAACATCAATTTATGGCTTGAAAATGAAAATTGTGGAGCCCAGTATTATTATGAAGATTCTATGTCAGATTCCTCCAACCCTTGTCCGTACACCTCAAACTCATCTCCATCACTGCCCCATCTGCAAATCAAGTGAAGCTTGAACACGGCAAGTTTCATCCCCAGCAGACGCTGCAATCAAAAAGCATTTTTAGGAGCAACCCGAAAGCACAAAACTTTAGCATCATCAAGAATTAGTCTAGTGCTAGCAAAATTTTGTCCTACCCAAATACCCAAATTGGTCCAACCCTGGATGTGTTGAGGGGAGGGAGAGGGGGGGGAGGTTTGGTGCGAACCCGGTTTTGGATTTGTCTGAACAGACCGAATTTTTGTCATTGACCAAATTTGATTGTAATTCGGACTCGATTTTTGTCAATGCTAAGAATAACTATGGTACGACTTCCAGTGTGAGTCCCACTTTTGCAAGGTAGTGAGAAGATCCCAGATGTAGGCAACCAGCATAACCCCATCAAACATCACCGTTTGAGGACTGACTGATCACAGGAAACCCCAAAAAAAAAAATTTAGGAAGCATTTTGAAGTTGCAAATGGTCTTTATAACAGCAAGTGATTGTTTCTCAATTTTTTCCCAGGACAAGACTAAATTTTGGTCAAAATCGAGTTCAGCCCTGGACTTTCGGTCAATATCAAACAGCAGGACTGCAGAAAAGAAAGAGTACTAACCAGGATACGGGCTGATTCTGGTGACAATGGTTTTCCCTCTTCACAGACCACAAAGTCTGAAATAAGCTCCACCACACCTATCCATGTAAAGCATAGCCTCAATAAAAACAGAACTAATATACAATTTTGCTTTTTTTGCTGTTTTTATTCCTTCTGGCTTGGCTTTGAAGGTTCTTTCTTTATAAGAGGGGGGTAGGAGTCTGCCCTAATTGTATCACATCTCGATTCAAAATAACAGGAGTCAGCATAATACCTTTGTTTAAGCGCACGGGCATCCCTTGCTTGCGCAAAAAGGGCTCCATTTCGTGGGTGAATTCGGTCAAAGGACCTTCTTTAAGCTCCACCTGCAACATACATTGCCAAAACAGTACTCAATGTGGCGTAATACTGAGAAAGTGGGTTGTAACAAAATGGCATCAATTAACGACTATTGCACATACAGTCATCCAGTGCAAAGAATGAACACAACAAGATGCCGTAAGAATCACACGGACTGTATACACTGACCTTTTCAGTGGCCAAGCTTCCTGTCCTTGCAAAATCGTACACTTCAAACGCGCCAAATACCCTGCAAAACATGACACAATCGTGGAAGTCAGAGGTGAACAATAGAACAAATATTTTAATACCTATCAAATTACCAGCAAAAGAACCGATGAAGGCAACTAGGTTTTGATTGGCTGCCTACAGTGAGGTACTGGAAGAACTGTGTCCAGTCTTTCTAGCATTTTTTTGGTGGGCAGGGGAACTGAAATAATATATAATCAGTAGGGTTGATGTATGTTTTCCTATTAAAAAACAGTCCATTGGATGCATCAAAACACATTGGCAAAAGCCATCCACATGGATAGTTTCATGCGTGCCAAGTCAGGGTCTTAAGCAACAATATATATTACATGCATCTAGAGTTCATACTCTAGGAAAAATTGCACTCAAGTAACATTACATCCAACTGTGAAGGGTAAAAATTATCTCAAAATGTGAGGGTAAGATTATTTTGAAATAGGTCACCATGGTAATCTGGAATTTACTCTAACATCTTTTGAACCAATGCAAAACAAGCCCAAGAAATAAGCAAAAACTAGGAGGGCTACATGAACTTCACACACATACTTTTTGACCTCCTCCTCTGACATGTTTGTAAGGAAAAGCCCCGAGTCTCCTCTTAGTAACTGCATGATCAAAAATAACAAGGAATAAAAATAAGAACAAGCAACAAGACCAGAATGATTGGGAATGGAAAGAATGAGCATTACTTTAGAAATTTTGTGAAGACCATGTTTTATCTCATCAGCAGCAGAGCGACCTAAAGCAACCTGCATGACTTTGTTTGATCCAAGAAAAAATCTGAAACGGAGAAAGAGTATCACTTAGATTATCCTTGAAAAAACAAGAAAATACCTTTAACTATTTAAAGGGGTCAACAAGAACACAATCATCACTATACAACTCCTTCCAAGTACCATCGGTTGCAAAAACACTGACTCATTTTTGGAGGGTGGTCGCTCAAAAAACACAGATCTAATGTCCCGATACATTTGGAACATCCACCCCCAGCCCCACCAATTTTGATAAAAGTAGAACAACATCCTTATGGCTGCAATGCTAACATACAGACAGCTTGTAGGTTTGAAGTACGATTTCAGAATTCTGAAAAACAAGTACTAGTCGTCGTATACAGAGCGATCTGAGTATTTTAGATTGGTCACATAAGACCCCAGAAAGCGATTCATTTTACCATTTGACATTGGTAGGATGTTTTTCACAGAAACCCCAGAAACCATGTAAAATAGGCAAAGCTGAACTCCCAAAAAGACTTGAACAAACAATACAAAATAGTTCTGCAATAATGATTACATAGTTGAAGTAAACAGATTATGAGGTAATTCTTTACATATTACACTGTAATCCAACCAACCCTTGTAACGAAAAAAGCCATTACTACCGCATTTTCCATTTGTTCAAGTTGGCAACAAATGTAAAAGGCGAACGGAAATATCAATTCACCTGCTAGTGGATTTGAGCTGCTCTCTGAACTCCTTGAACTTGAGGTTCCTCATGTTCTCAAATGCAAATACGTATATAGACGAGTACTTCTCCACCGCTTCTCTTATCAAATTAACAATCGCTTCTTTATGCTCCCTCCCTTTCTTCTTCGTCTTAGATAAGGTCACTACAATTTATCACAATTCACACACATGATCATCCTCTACCCACCACCATGACTCATAAGCATTAAGCAATAAGTAAAAACCCTTCCTTTATTTGTTGTTTTTGTCACATTTCTCACTAACCAATGACAGATAATCAAAAAAAAAAAGTCCACAAGTGCAATCAAAGTTTTGGCTCCAAAAGTTGATGACTTGATAAATTAAACAAAAATCTTGCAAAATAGTTGGAAAATGGAAAATGCCCAAATCCACAAAAAGAAGCACAAGTTGGATACTTATGAGTTGTAAAGAAGCAAGGAAACTCCATGAGATAGAGAAACTACAAAAGCTATGATCTTTTCCAACTAAGTATTCGATTAAGCATAGTATTAATTGAAAGACAACTAAAAAGCACTCCAAAAGAAACGAATTAGCAAATTGGTAGCCACTAATTGTCGCTTAATCACAGTACCCACTGTGCATACTTAAGCAAAAAGCATTCAAACCATGATTATTTTGATCAAAATTAAACAAAGATTAGAAGGAAACGTTTCGAGTAATTACCAGTGCGATTACGCTTTGATTTCGGCATCTTCGGAGTGAGGAAGCGAGAGAGAGAGATCGTTAAACCCTAGTCCGTCAGGGTTTCTGATTTCACTTCAACTTCAATTTGCCCTCTTTTTTATTCTTTTTCCTTTTCCTTTTTGACCCTTTTTATCAGCTTCTTTTTTGACCTTTTGAGATTTGATAAAATTCTACATTAAAAATTGATAATGCACCAAGCTGAAGTGTTAAACTAAAAAGCAACTATTTTACATTTTTACTTATGCAAATTTTGGTGATGTTGTTGAATTTTTGTGATGTTAGAGTTGATCCAAATACTAATCCATTTTAAGTGAAAAATTAGAAACATAAAAAAATAAAAATATATTGTTAAACAAAATTGCAAAGTGAATTGTATTAATTATTATACAGAGGAAAAACATTAAAAAAATTACAAATGTGATTTATGTGAATCATAGTCTTTGTCTTGGTATTATAAGCTCGATTACCATTCCATGTGATGGTTGAACAATGTTATAGAATACTCAAATTATGTGTTAAGTTTTGAGCGATTTTAGATGAAGTTATTTTAAATAAAAAGATAGGAACATAAAAAATAGAAGTGCAAATAGAGTACTGTAATACATTATCAAATAGATTTGACAAATAAATATAATAGTAATTTACATATTTATTCATATAATCAAATTAACATGGTTTGGTGGAGCATTGTTAGCATATACCATCAACCATAATATTTTTTTTCCGTTGTCAATTGACTCAATGTATTAGTCAAAATTCACAAGGGAAAAATATCAAATGGACCAAATGGCATGAGAGAAATGATTCTAAGATTAGTACATTAAAATTTATGAAAATTCAAACTCAACTATGATAGTTGAAAGTTTTTTTATTGCTAATTTGGTTATGATGAATTCCATCTATTAAAAATATTTATGTGTCAATAAATACAATTAACTATTACATTAAATTACTTTGATAATATATTGATTTTTATACTTTATGGTAGAGTTAACGGTTGATATATTTTGTAATTGTGATAGTTGAAAAAGTTATAACTTTGATACAACATCCTTAATAATAACAAATTTTGTAAAAAATATATCTCGATGAATATATTACTTGTTGTAATAATAAGTAATTTTGATTAATAGGACAAGATCTCCCTAAAAATTAAGAGAGAAATTGGAAGGAACAAGAAAGTGAAAAAAAAGGAGACAAATATGCGTCCTTGTTGGGTCAGAAAGAAAGAAAGAAAGAAAGAAAGAAAGAAAGAAAAGGGGTTTAATTGGGTTGAGTTTACCCAATGAATTCCGCATTGCTGTCTCATATAAAACCATCACTCTGCAAATAATTCTCCTCCATTTTCGACTCAGCAGCAAAAACACACAGAAAGAAGAAGAAGAAGAAGAAGAAGAGCTCTGGTTCTGCAACAACAATGGCGAGCAACAGTAGAGAAGAAGATCCAAACAAATTAGCAGCCGAATTGGGAATCCCTCTCAAACAAGGAGAGAGGATAGTGGGTCCCACTCGCAGGCCTGATGGTACTCTCCGCAAACCCATTCGAATTAGGGCTGGCTATGTTCCTCAGGAAGAAGTCGCCATTTATCAATCCAAAGGAACTTTGGTATTCATTCTTCTTCTTCTTCTTTGCTTTCGATTTTCATGTCGGAGTCGGATTATTCGATACTTAGTGAGTCATTTCTTGATATTGTTGGTTGTTTTGTCAGAGATTCTTGGAGCTGGGGAATGAACTAGGGTCAAATTTTGAAATGAACTCAATTTATAAAACATTGTTCATGTTAATGAGTCATTTCTTGATGTTGTTGGTTGCGTTGTCACAGATTATTGGAGCTGGGGATGAACTAGGGTCAAATTTGCCCATGGATAGTTAGTTCATGTTAGTGAGTGGTTTATTGATGTTGCTGGTTGTATGTATGATCAGAGATTTTTAGAGTTACGGAAAGAACTGTGGAACAAGGGTAAAATTTGCCCATGTATGCTAGGGATGAAGTTCAATTTGTAAAATTTAGTCACCGTCGATGCATTTCAATAGACTGTGTGTGCTATTGATGATCTTCTTGCAACAAGAGATGGATTGAAAAAACGATGGATATGGAGTGAAGATTTTGTCTTTCTGTGGTGTATTGGATATGTTTAATCTTTATCTACCCTTTTTCTGTTCAACTGGGCTTATTGTTATTGTTATTGCTATTGTTGCTAGTGGTGATAGCTATGTGGTTGGCATGAAACAAGCCAAGTTATTGAGTTGAGAGATATATTCATTGACATGAAACAAGCCAATATTTTGAGTTGAGAGATAGATTCATTGACATCAAACGAGCCAATATTTTGGCATGAAACAAGACAATGTTTTGAGTTGAGAGATGGATACATATTGACATGAAGCAAGACAATATTTTGGCATGAAACAAATAAATAAATTCACTGACATCACATCGCTGCAAATGTGCAGTTGCGGAAGGAGATGGAGTCACAGTCACGGGCAGGACCACCAGGCTATGATCCCGAGACGGATTCAAAATCAAAACCCAAGAGCAAGTCTGTCAAGAGGAATGAGAGAAAGAAAGAAAAGAGACAGCAGGTATGTTAAGCATCATAAATCGATTAATATTTATGGCTGTATGACTTGAATGGTTACTCTTCTTTTCTTCAAGGAGATTAGCAACTAGCAATGTTTTTCCCTTGCATGGTTAAATATTGATTAAACTGCGTGTAAGCTTTAAGATCCATAATTTCATTTAGGAGTTGTGCGATTGCCTTTGGTAACGATAAGCACTAAGGTTTTCAATATTCATGAGGTATGGCCTTGGTATCAGACCATCTTATTATATTTAGAAGGGTTCCTTGTATGTTCAGGAGCCTAAATGTTTTAAATGGTAAGATGCAATAAGTTTACCCGTAGCATTGGTTTGAGGGATCAAACCAAACAAGTGAAACTTGAGAGATGTCCATGGTTCTTAGTGTTTTGAACGCTAAAGAAGTCTCTACATCCTCCATGTTTACAAGTTTTCCCCCTCAATGTTGGATCATGGGTTGATACATATGACTGAAATGGGATTAAGAGTATGCCCAGCGAGAGAGATTAGAAGGTAAAAACTTTAAGGGAGTAGTTATGCTAATGGTGAGGAGCTTAAAGAGGCAGAATGAACTTATGTGAATCGAACATAAATAAAGGCTATTGATCTTGCAATGATTTTTGGTTTTGTTGGTTATATCCAGGACTGTTGAATGTAACCTTTTTTTTGTTTTCTTTTTGCCTTTCTGGGCAACATGCTCCTGTGAAAATAGCTGCAACCTACCATAAGATGGTAGCTTATCATCCAAGGGATGTGAGCTTATAAGTCATCACTGATAGCAGTTTTTTTTATAAGGTTAGGAAAAGTAAAATCAAATATATGTTCACCACTAAATTGTATGCTTGTTGATTCTGTGGGTTATGTAGTAACAAGGTGGATGTGTCACCATCTAGGGGGGTTTCTTATGTTTCAATCCATGCTCTCATCCTACCTGTGTCAGAGTGTCAAACAGTGAAATGTAACATTCAGTGCTTGAAGTCTTGCTCGCAGGGAAGCACATTACATACAATCAAAACTATAGACCTGAAAGTCGCCACATTCAATTTGTTTAGACTTGAACAGGGAAAATTTGCAGCTGTTGACTTATATTGTTTGGAATCTTATATTTGAACAGGAGACTTTTAAGGATATAATGTCTAACATATTCATTCATACATTGCTCTACTTTAATAGTTTAATTGGTCATAGATGGTATGAAGGATTTCAGAGTTATATCTTGCCCCTGTCTTCAGTTAAGGTATGGTTGATCCTATGTGTCTCCTATCACCTTTCACGAGTTGTCCCATGATGTCCATTTCATGCTTTGGATTCTTGGTCAATTCTGGCCTTGCATGTGTATGGTAGATAGCCCAGATTCACATGTGCATCAAACCACACATCATTAATGGATCTTTATTTCACCAGATAGCCTCTTCTAGTGTAGTCAAGGATTCAAAATGCAGCTTTGGTTGTGATTTCAGTGGTATCATGGAAAAATCCTCAAGAATGCGTTTCGGATTGTCTACACTTTATGCCTCACAAGTCACAACTGTTTTTTGCCTGCTTTTGTCTACGAAAAAATAAGTTATGACTTTTGTCAGAACAGTTTTAAGAGACCTTTCCTTCCTCTCCATTTCTCCCCCCTTCATAAAAAGTTGATGAGTTGTACTTGTACTTGACAGGCTTCACTTGAGAAAGTTCCAAGTTCAGACGACGCCACAGGAGCTGAGGACAACGAAGAAACAGATGGTGGTCAAGAGTCATATCCAAAGTCGGAATCAGTAGACTCTGTTGCTTCTCAGATGAGCCACCTTGGCCTTTATACTGCTGCCACTGAGGATGGGAAATCTTCATCAAATTCCACAGAGGGCTCAACTGCAGCTAATCCTACGGTTGATATTGACAAAAAGATTCGAGCCTTGAAGAAAAAGGTATATCTTTTTCCACTTTCTGGCCCCTTTTTCTTGCACTCTGCTCTGTGAATGTGATGGAACCCCCCCCCCCCCAACCTCTTTTTCTTGCACTCTGCTCTGTCTTAGTCTTGTGTTATTTGTAAGAAATTAAGGATCTGGTAGGATATGACCTATTCTTTCTTGTGTTACTACCATATGCAAAGGTATTGTCCCTTTGCTATGGCAGTAATGAGTAAAGGTCACAAAGAATAGGAGGAAAAAGAAATGGAAAATAGGAAAACGAAAGGGAAAAACAAAGTTTGGAATTTTACATTTCCCAAAAAAGAGACTCCAAACGTAGAACAAAATGGAGGTATGCCCAAATCAGCTGGCTTAGCTTCCTGCCGCAGTGCTGCTGTATAACTAGATAAGACTGGAGTACTTATACTAATTACTAACCCACCCACATATCTATGTATCTGTTATGTATGTATGTGTAGCGTGTACGTTTAAATAAGTTTGTTTGCACTGCGGCCATCTTTACAACCTTATGAACCCTTGGTGCTATGCTTGGTTATCTTGGAATGGATGTAGCAACAACTTGTCTAAGCTTTTATGAACTCCTGGCTGATTGTTTTAATGAGTTGTTGCTGTACTCCTAGAACATGTTTGATTAAGGCACTCTTGCCCTTTCCTGCTCTTAATATCTTACTGTTGCTTGTAATCTCATTTTGTATCCTTCAAAACAACACCAAATGCTTTGTGCCCTGATAGTCATAATGTTCAGATTTATATTTGAGTGGTGGGAATTCCTGAATCTGACCTGGGGTGAAATTGGTCTTGCACACTGACTATTTTTTCATATTAGCTGGATTATCTCAAATGGGGCCATTTTGGTTTTGTGTAATGCTGAGATTGTTGGGAGTTTATCCTGTAAGGTTGTGGGCAAAAGGTTTCGTGGTTATGCTTTCATTCCCATCTTCGATTGTACTCTATATAATTATTAAGGGTCTATTACCAACCATACTATCACCATAGCATTACACCCAGAGTGATTCAAATTTGAGGTTTTTTGTGTCAGACTCATTCATGAATCTGCTCATTTTGATCAGCTTTGCTTGAATGCAGAATCATAGTTTGAACTGTGTTCAAGATATGAATATGAATATGAATGTGAATATGAATAATCATTGGATCCAATGTGTGGTGTAATTTTGCGCAGATCCGGCTGACAGAAGCACAACTAGAGAAGACAAGGAGTGGAGATGAGTTGAAGCCGGAGCAGCTGGAGAAGGTGAAGAAACTGGAAGGCTGGCACAACGAGCTCAAGCTTTTGGAAACCCAGAAGGCGGCTGAATCGTCAGCATCCACTTCATGACACAAACTGTTGATCATCCACTTCAATCAAGCTCCTGCTGTTAAACTGTAACATTGATTTCAGTCTGGGTTGGGTTAGTTTTGCTCTGGAAAACACAGGCACTGCTCGACGATAGTTTTTCTTGACATTGATCTGCATCTCCGTGCTTCTTGACCGGAGGGAGTATAGGACCCAAAATTGTCAGTTGATGTGTCACCGTAAGTCTGTAACTTGATATTTTGGACGGACGGGAGGAAAACAAAAAAATGAAAAGGTAGTTTTCGTTTTGAATGTAGTCGAGACAGTAACACAGTAGAGGTGGTTGATAAGAAAACGAGGGTGTAGACTTTAGAGGTGGTGGGAGCAATGGGATGATATTTTTAACCCTCAAGTCATGTGTGGTTGTCAATTGTGTGATAGATTGCATCAAGTACCTCATGGAATGGTTTGTATCTGTATCTTTCATTGTCTGTCTTTGTGACTTTCTCATGGGACCCTGCTCTAAAATTTCCACCATCAATTTTTGATATTGCTGTTTTCCTTCCACCTTTTTTTTTTGCCCTTTCTCATTCTTTCATGGTTGCTATCTTTGTATGGTGCTTCTTTTGGTGCTATCCCAATTTTACATTTCAGTGTAGAAATTTGTCACCCACTTCTTTTAAAAATAAAAATAAAAAAAAACGTGTCATGAAGTTCTGATCTGATGAGTAATGATGGTAATTTTCGGATATACTAATACCAATCTGGCCAAACGTTATTGCTTGATCCGACCCACCTTCATGGTGATTGGGCCATGTAACATCATGCTCACCGAACATTACCTAATTGCATGATTTCTTGTGCTTTACCTGCCTAATTTGTGAACAATGCTTGAAAAAAAGACCTAAGCTAACAACTGACCATCAACATTTAACGGATATTTAATTATCTTATTGTTGAAGCTTTTTATATCTCAGTGTTGTAGTGATCAATATTGTGTTTTGCCTTTTGCATTTCATGGGGGAAAGAATAAAAAGGAAAACAACAGTGTAGGGAAAGCCAGAAACACTCATTCCTCATTAAATAGGGGAAAAAAAATACGAGAGACTCATCAAAATGAAAGACAGCAGAAAGTCTGCTATTACAAGTCCTAATCTTATTTCAAACCCACCCACACCACATTCCTCCCAACTAAAACAACATCCAAAACTACTCAAATCCTAAGGGAATGATAACAAGCTGCCCAAGGAATAGGATCACCCATTTGTGTATACTAGTAGTAGGCTTGAAGAAACCAACCAAACTCTGTGGTCTAATACCTGTAGTGAGGTGGCTTGTAGGGTCCGTCAACGGGCACACCAATGTAGTCGGCCTGGTCCTTTGATAGCTTGGTCAGCTTGGCCCCGAGCTTGCCCAGGTGAAGAGCGGCCACCTTCTCATCAAGGTGCTTGGGCAACACGTACACTTCCTTCTTGTACTTGCCGCTCGCCCTCTCGTTCCAGAGCTCCAGCTGAGCAATCACCTGGTTGGTGAATGAGCACGACATCACAAAGCTGGGGTGTCCAGTGGCGCAGCCCAAGTTCATGAGACGACCCTCGGCAAGGACGATGATGCCGGTGTTGGTCTCGGGGAAGATGAAGCGGTCGGTCTGGGGCTTGATGGTGACCCTCTTGACACCCGGGTAGGTCTCGAGGCCGTGCATGTCGATCTCATTGTCAAAGTGACCGATGTTGCAGACGATGGCGTTGTTCTTCATCTGGCGCATGTGGGACACCATGATGATGTCCTTGTTACCGGTGGTGGTCACAAAAATGTCTCCCTCGGAGACGACGTCTTCAAGGGTCAAGACCTGGTAGCCTTCCATGGTGGCCTGGAGGGCACAGATAGGGTCGATCTCAGTCACGATCACACGGGCACCAGCGGCCTTCAAGGCAGCGGCACAGCCCTTTCCGACATCTCCGTAACCACAGACGACACCGACCTTGCCGGCGATCATGACATCGGTGGCTCTCATCAGACCATCGGGGAGAGAGTGGCGGCATCCGTACAAGTTGTCAAACTGTAATCGCAAAAATTTAAGGTTAAACTCAAACCCACAAAGGTCAAAGCAAACAGCAATGTATCATAAACAGTTGAAGCTTATACCTTGCTCTTGGTGACAGAGTCGTTGACATTGATAGCAGGGAACAGCAAGGAGCCATTGGCCTGCATCTGGTAAAGCCTCTTGACACCGGTGGTGGTTTCCTCAGAAACACCGACCAATCTCTCCTTCATCTTGTGGTACTTCTTGGGGTCAACCTTCAAGCTGTCACGGATCAAACCCAAGACGATCTGGAACTCAGGGTTGTCAGTGGAGTTGGGGTCGGGGACCTTCCCGGACTTCTCAAACTCCTCCTCGGCCTTCACTCCCTCGTGGATCAACAGGGTGGCGTCACCACCGTCGTCCACAATGAGGTCGGGACCACCAGCAGCACCCCAGTCAAGGGCACGCTCTGTGCACCACCAGTACTCTTGGAGGGTCTCACCCTTCCAGGCGAACACTGCGGCGCTGTCCCTAGCAATGGCAGCTGCAGCATGGTCCTGATGTAGAACAGGGAACAAATCAATTAATGCAATGCACACAAATCGACAGATCTGAGGAAAGTGAACACAATTACAAGTTTACTACACAATTACATCTCTACGACATAACATGGCGTGGAAATGAGCAAGTAAATATAGTCGCGCAAAATAAGCTAGGGTGACCAGTGGCAATAGCAGTTGAAGCATGGTCGCGATGTAGTGCGGTGTACAAATCGATAGATGCAATACATCCCAATCGACAGATCTGAACTATGGATAGTGAATTTTAACACCAATTACAAGTTCATTACAAATCACATTCCTATCGACATAACGAGACGTGGAAATCAGCGAGGCAAAGTAAGCTAGGGAGACCCGTGATGTAGTACAGTGAACAAATCAATCAATGCAATACATCCAGTCCAAATCAACAGATCTAAACTATGTGTAGTGAAGTTGACAAACACAACGATGAATAGCAGCAATTATTAGAGTAAATCAATCACAATTACAAGTTCATTACACAAACTTTTGCACCGACAAAAAATGAGACAGAAATCAGCGAGTAGCAAACTCAATCACGCAAAATAATCTAAGATCTAATGTTTTAGCTCAGAAAAAGCTACTCGAAATTGCTCAGAAATCAGTAATCCACCAACGTACGAGAAAACCAAGTCGTCCTAAAACCCTTAGGGTTTAACCAAAAACATGTCCAACAACGAAATTACTCATACAAACACCACAAAACTGGAGAAAACGATACTTCGAACCCACTGAACACACTGAAGCTCCGAAACCAATCAGATCCACAGCCCTACAACCTCAGATCTAGCATAAACACCTCAAAACACACAAAAATCACCAAAAATCCAAATCTGATAACAATCAAGACTGAAAACGGCATTACCTGAGTGGAGAAAATGTTGCAAGAACACCAACGCACTTCAGCACCAAGAGCAGTTAGGGTTTCGATGAGGACGGCGGTTTGGATGGTCATGTGAAGAGATCCGGTGATCTTAGCGCCCTTCAATGGCTGAGAAGGTCCGAACTCAGTACGGCAGGACATGAGACCAGGCATTTCGACCTCAGCTAGCTCGATCTCGAGCCTTCCGAAGTCGGCCTGAGACATGTCCTTGACCTTGTACTCACGGCCGGAGCTGGTCTTCTCCACGGAAAGAGACGACGCCATTGTTTCTCTCTCCTCCGAGCTTTCTCTCACTAGAATGGAAGAAGAAAGAGCGGCGGATGAGAAATGGAGGGAGAAGAGAGTGGGGAGCGAAGCGAGGAAGAGTGGAGTGAGAGGTGGGGGGTATAAATAAGGTTTGATTGACCATTGACGGTCACGATTTTAGATTGTTTTTTATTTTGTGTTTTTTTTTTTGGAAAATAAATAATAATAATGGCGTGGGTTGGTGAGGGGTAGATCTTTGAACAAATATCTTGTACCCTTGGATTTGTAATTATTGAGGTAATTATCCCTTCTTTTTTTTTCACTTTTATGTAAGCAAAATAAGACTATATTTAAAGAGTGATGATACCAATCTGGTCTCATCAATATGTTTTTATATTGAGTTATCGTGTAAAATTATTATTATTAAATTTGTGGCGAAAAATATTTTCATTTAAACAAAACATTACAAACTTTGCTAAGATAAAGCGTAAAATATTAATAGTCAACTCTTACATTAAACTTATTTTATGTGTTTTTAATATAACATCAAAGAGTGAAAAACAAATTTATGCAATTTATATATGATTTTGTTCATATAATTTTTATCAAATTGATTTTTTTTATAAATTTTGACACTATTTTTTTAATAATAAGTATTAATTATCAATTATTAAAAGTTTGAGATGCGTAGACTACATCAATGAGTACAAATGATATTCTAATGAAATCAATGCCTTACCATAAACTTATTTTAAGCGTTTTTTTTTAAATAATGAATAAAAATAAACTTTTATGCAATTTATATATAATACTAGAGTTCTAAAATTCAATCATACCATTTAATTTCATTTTAATATATAATAATATAATTTTATTATGGGTTAGTGTAGTCCATGTGTTTAATGATAAATGTGGTTAGAGCATTAGTATCCGCTTGTTGGTCCTTGAAAATCATTAGTTCATACTTAAATATCATATTATTGTTCAACAAGTGGGCTATGAGTCTGTGATTAACGGCTAGTTGTACCAATTTATGCATGGATTTTTAGTCCATTAACGTGCCAATTGGGTAGTCATTCACTAGTAGTAACAATTTTAATTAAGGTGTGTTTGGTAAGAACTCTAAGAAATGTTTTATAGGAAAAAAAAAATTATGAGAAGTTTTCCTTTTTTTAAGGAAAATTTTCTCTAAATTAAGGTGGGAAATTATAGATTACTAGTAAAATTTGTTCTTAGGTCAAAATATAATCATACATGAAAAATTGATCAATTTCCCTTTTGAGAAAATTGATCAATTTTCCATGATTATTTATCGCCTTAAATGTTCTCTAATCAATATATGTAATATATTACATAAAGTATTAATGAGATTTTTTAATTTAATCTTTTGATAATTTAGAAACAGAAACAAATTATAGGATGTTGATTTCTTGAGTTGTTTATTTTATTTTTAGGAGTCCAGCAATTTTGACCATTGGGTTTTTGACAGTGCTTGTGATCAACAAGTCAAAATGGTAGAGTATAAACTATGCCATTCAAATAGCTGCTACATTTGGAATTTTACAGAGCTATTTCTTCTTTTTTGGGCTCTAAAGAATTGTTAAAAGAAAAAATAAAAAAGATGCCAACCTATTAGGTTGTGTTTGAAAATTACAAGTAAAGTTGGATCAAACAATTTAATTTTATTTATGTGCATGAGGAAAATGGTGGGTCACTATCAACATGGGAAAAAAATAAGTGGTAGGGGGGAATAGTGTAGACTTGAGTGAGTAATTGACAAAAAAAAAAAATGAGTAGGTATTACCAACTCCTAATTCCTAACTTTTTCCTCTGTATAATACAATAAAGGTTATCACTTTTCTAACCATTCCACCAACCACAAGTCCAAGCTTAGTGACAAAACACCAAAAATTATTTGAGTGTGACCAATTTATAAAGGGAAGAAACACCTCTCCTTCATTAGCATTTGAGTATGAGTTGGTCTGTGGAGTTTTATAGATTTAAAACCAGAATTTATGTAGTATAATGATATTACTTAACTATGTATTTTTTTGAAACAAGTGAAGAAAAACTCTATTAAAAAGAGAGCGAGAAATAACTGTATCTTTTACTACTATGTCAATTAGTATAGAGAAATCTATCCCTAAGGGCTAAGGGTTGTTGTGATATGCTCTAAAATTTGGAGATTTCTTGCTCTCTAAAGAGGCTGGCGACAACAACTATCCCCACATGTTTATGCGCCTTGTTGCCCTTGTAACTATCAATTTTCTTGCATTAGCTTGTAAATCATGTTAATTGATAGGGAGGTGTAGCCAAATGATGACACTATGTCTCGCACTAGTAGCAAAGGCACATTCATACATATGGTTGATGGTTTCATCCGTTTAGCTAAGTGATGAGACTGTTTCTCACATTAGTACTAGCAAATATCTCACTTGGAAGAGAAACTTCGCCAATCTTTGCTCTTAATATACCTTTTCATGCATCCATTTCACCCAAAGACAATGTTTATGACAAGTAGTAGCATGAACTTGTTCATTGATAAGCGCAAGGTTCCATAGCCACAAATTTTTGACAATCATATCCCCTTACACACACACACACACAATTTTACAAATCATGTGCGCATATGATGATAGTTTATGTAAAAGCTACGCATATACAATAATCGACTTTGTTAGCTTATAAAAAAATACAGAGTTGAACTAATCATCATATTAACTTTCTTTATTCACAAATTTAAATTTGAGTAGAGGTGAATTTTTATCAAACAAAGCTAAACAAGTTTTCAATTAAACCGATCTATAAAGATTTGCGAGCTGACCTCACTCATCTCAACCCACGTAGCCGCGAGTGAGATCACAAATTGATCCAAATTTCAGAACCGAAAAGGATGAATATTTCATTCGTATTGAAAGGTGCACATGTATGCAATAGTATAGTCCATAACATTAGATAGGTACGGTCCATTTCATATTTATTAGGGGGTCCAAAATAAAGTATAAGCCCAAATAGCAAACAAAAGGAGGGGAATGAAACCCGACCGTTGTGTGTTATGACGCGAGACACATAAATTAGGAGGGCATTTGTCCACATTCACCATCACCCATTTCACTCTGATTCCCTGTTTTCCTCCCAAAAAACCTAACTTTTTCTCTGTTCTCTCTCAAACCCAGCCACCATCCAAGCTTCACCAGTACCCAACAACAGTGTCAATCCAATCAAAGCTGCGAAATGAACCAAATAGCAGTCACCCACAAGGACACTAGCGTCCTTTTCTCCCTCCCAAACTCGTTTAAATCTCACAGACATTTCATCAAACACCTTGTCTGCACTCCTTTAAAACTCCATCCCTCCTCCATTTCTCCCCTCGCCGTCGCAAACCCAGTTTCCGTCTCCTCTCCGGCCACCGCCATGGACTCCGTCGCTGCCTGGGGAAACGCCCCCCTCTCGGAAATCGACCCCGACATGCACGACCTAATCGAGAAGGAGAAGCGGCGCCAATGCAGAGGTATCGAACTCATTGCCTCGGAAAATTTCACGTCGTTTGCTGTGATTCAGGCCCTCGGAAGTGCCCTCACGAACAAATACTCCGAGGGTATGCCTGGAAATCGGTACTACGGGGGTAACGAGTACATAGACGAGATTGAGAACTTGTGTCGTTCTAGGGCTTTGCAGTGTTACCGTTTGGAAGCGTCGAAATGGGGGGTTAATGTGCAGCCGTACAGTGGTAGCCCTGCGAATTTTGCCGCGTATACTGGGCTTTTGAACCCCCATGATCGTATCATGGGGCTTGATCTTCCATCTGGGGGGCACTTGACTCATGGGTATTATACTTCTGGGGGGAAGAAGATATCTGCAACGTCGATTTACTTTGAGAGTTTGCCTTACAAGGTGAATCCGCAAACTGGGTACATTGATTATGATAAGCTTGAGGAGAAAGCTATGGACTTTAGGCCTAAATTGATCATTTGTGGTGGAAGTGCTTACCCTAGGGACTGGGATTATGCTAGGTTTAGGGCTATTGCTGATAAGGTTGGGGCTCTGTTGATGTGTGACATGGCTCATATCAGTGGCCTTGTTGCTGCTCAGGTATACTACTATAGACTTATGAACGTTCTTTTTGTTTTATATAGTGTTGTTTTTGATGTGATTTTGTGTTGAATTTGTGCTGTAGTGGTTGCGGGATTATATATTGAATATTGTTTTGTGCGTTTTGCTTGAGTTTCTTCGCAATTTAGTAGTGGATTTTGCTTGTGTTTCCTGTTTTGTGTAGTTATGTTGGATGAATGTGTCTCACGTTCTAGGGGGGACAAGGGGTTTCTGTTTTTATTGTGGGTTTTGAATTTTGTTGGGTGGGTTAATTTTGGTCATATATCGTTTTCCATGCAAGCTATTTCTGGAGCTGGTTGTCCATTTTGCTTCATTGGTTTGCATGCCATGTAATATTGTGAATGCTTGAGTGTTCCAATTATCGTCTCACTATGTGATCTTACCTGTTGTTTACTTGTTTCTGAAGTTGTGTGTTCGACTATCAATGTAAACATACTACTTACTTGCTAAAGTAAAAGGTATGCATCAGTTGATAGCCTGGAAACTCCTACTGAGTATCCTGTTACCTTCTGTTAAAACTCCATAGTATGTTCCTCATTCTGTTTGGCTCTCGCCCCATTGGCATAGATACATACATCATATATCCTTAAATCATGCCTCATTTTTGGGGCAGATGGAGCAATTAATAATGTGTAGTGTAGAAGTGATCCTCATTCTGTTTGATTCTCACATTTTTTTATGCACTCTTTGAACCTGGTTTTGGTGTTTCTTTACATGTCATGTATTCAATACATTCCACATCTGTAGAACTCTGATTTTCTCGTCAATGTTTCGAGCTCAGGAAGCTGCGAGCCCCTTTGAATACTGCGATGTTGTCACTACCACTACTCACAAAAGTCTTAGAGGTCCAAGGGCTGGCATGATTTTCTACCGCAAAGGCCCAAAACCCCCAAAGAAGGGTCAACCTGAAGATGCTGTCTACGACTACGAAGACCGCATCAACTTTGCTGTTTTCCCTTCCCTTCAGGGAGGTCCTCACAATCACCAAATTGGTGCTCTGGCTGTTGCCCTGAAACAGGCTATGTCTCCCGGGTTCAAGGCTTATGCCAAGCAAGTGAGGGCCAATGCTGTTGCTGTTGGAAACTATCTCATGAGCAAAGGGTACAGTCTCGTGACTGGTGGAACCGAGAACCATCTTGTTCTCTGGGATCTTCGTCCTCTTGGATTGACAGGTTATTAGACTTTAGCCTCTGATTATTTGATCTTTCATTATTTGTTAAATTGCGCATGCTTTTCTTGGGGCTGGTTGTATTTGATTTTGTGTTTTCATCTTTGGAACAATTGATGTTTGATTGAGCTAACATGCGGGTTTTGTCGACAACTTACATAGTTACTTGCAAGCGCTGAATTTATCCAATGTTTGTACAGGAAACAAGGTGGAGAAGGTCTGTGATTTGTGCAACATTACTGTTAACAAAAACGCTGTCTTTGGTGACAGCAGTGCCTTGTCTCCAGGAGGCGTAAGAATTGGTATGGATTCTTTCATGCCCAAGAATCTAATTGTCCTAGATAAGCAGAGAAATGAGTTCACTGTCGATTCTTTGGGTGAAACATCATTATTTTCATTTCTCGTTTAACTGATAAAAAATTTGGACCCGTGACAGGCACTCCGGCGATGACATCAAGAGGTTTAGTCGAGAAGGATTTTGAGGAGATAGGGGAGCTCCTGCACAGAGCAGTGACCATCACACTCAACATCCAGAAGGAGCACGGTAAGCTCCTCAAGGACTTCAACAAAGGGTTGGCCAACAACAAGGAAATCGAACAGCTCAAGGCCGACATCGAGAAGTTTTCATCTTCATTTGACATGCCCGGCTTCTTGATGTCCGAGATGAAGTACAAGGATTAGATATAGATAGATCCAGAGTCAATCGAGCGTCTTAATTAATATGCTTGTTGTGTTGTGTTGTGTTATTATTAGCCCGAGCTGCCTAGAGTTGATGTTTTCTTATTATGCAAAATATAGACATTCGAGCTTGGATAAGGATACCAACCTAAAAGAAAAAGGCTTCTGTATGTGAGGCTGGAGAATAACCATCAACTTTTATGTAGGGAGGTTTGAGTACAAATACAATTATGTCCTTCATTGGTTCAATCCTGTAAAAGTCGCGGTATTTGTGTCTTATACTCTCATGGAAAGGTAGAAATGGACCGCATCATCGTAGAACCTCTCATTCATGAAGAACTACTACATAATACAGAGGTATGAGAGAGTTATTTGCTATTGTTGCTTCCCAGGTTTCTCTTTGTATAAATGGAGTTTGAGTTTTCTGCTTTTCTTTATCGGGTAATTTATAACATTCATGTTTTTCATTGTCATGGTTCTTGAAGTTTGTAAGACTATAATCTCATTTGCATATCATAAGCATCTAATATGGTGAAATTGTCCAGGTGAAATCAATCAAGTTACTGATTGTTAGAGGGGAGATATGCTTTGTGAGAGAGAAACGAATAAGATGATCAAACTTTGATAGAGCATGAGATTCAAATGAGCTAACTTTCAATAATCCAACCTGACTCGAAAGCTTTATGTTAGGCCAGAAATCTCCAAACCTAAAACATAACATAAATTAACCTACATATTTCTAATGCTTCTAAATTTTACAAGTTGACTTTGCTGAGATTTGGAGGGAAGGGCAAAATTCAAAAAAATTGGGATTACTATCTATTTTTTTTTTGATAGAAGGGATTACTATCTATTGAATACTAGATATTAAAAAACTATTTCCTGTAAAAGGAACGCCGTTGGATTCCTAATGGGATAACGTGGCAGGATCTCGCGGTTTATTTGGGGGACTGCAAAAACCTCAAAATAGCATCACCATTAAATGTCTCCCTCCACACCCCACTCCTGAAAAAACCGATTGAAACGAAGAATTCCGCGGGTAAATAAATTAATCGTAGCGATTCATGTTCATATTGATCGACGACGATGACATCAATGGAGTCGCCGATTATCATCGACGATTGGGATGAACCCCTTTCAACCGAAGACCTCGACGCCATTGATGCCCTATATGATGCTGCTTCATCTTCATCTTCAAAATCCTCTACATTTCCTCCTTCGTCTTCTTTGAAAACCCCTCGACCCATTTCACCTGCCGGCGACGTCGACGAGGATCGCCGGCCGAAAACCCGCCGGAGATTGCCCCGATCGATCGAGGAGGGCGTCGACGGGTGGAGTAAACCCAAACCCACCGAAGAAATCGACGCCATTCATGCTGCCCTGGAAGCTGCTTCTGGCTCAAGATCCACACCATTATCTGCTCCTCCTCCGACCACTACTTCGTGCCAAATCTCGCGTGATATTTCTTCCACCGGCGATGGGAAAGCCACCGGATGGCCGGAAAGTCGCCGGAGTTTTCCCGGCTCGTTTTCGTGCTCGGATGCTCAAGGTGGTTCGCCGTCTTTTGCTCTAACGCCCTGCCCTAGAACCCGGGTCGGCAGTTATGGTAAACAAAATGCCCCTTAGTCAATTCTTAGTGCTTGAATTTGGTTTTTTCATTATTTTAATTTGGTTTCTCCTTTAATTGTTCCACTGGTTGTTGAGTTGAAATGTGGGTTTTGATTAGGTTTTAATGTTTGTGTAGACGACTTGCAGTAATTAGAAAGTGCATTGTTTATACGTTTGAATTTATACGATACTGTTGGGTGTAGGTAGTGATGAACATTGAACATTTGAGTGATGGAGTGGATGTTAATGCTGCAATCTTCAATTAGAATTTGATTGCTTGATAATATTGATGTTTTTTTCTTAAAATTACTTTTATGAGAGCTAGGTAGGTTGTGTTAAGAGTATTTGACAGTATAGGACATCGGTCGCCCTGGGCCTCCAATTATGAACTAAAACTCCAGGTTAAATAGGTTTTTGATGGAGTATTTCGGGTTGGGATTTGATTTTGCAGTGTGTAGAATGGAATAGAAGATTGCCCGATTGAATTTTTCATCATCTAAGCTGTGAAGCTGTGAAGGAATTTAGGAGTTTTGGCTCTGGGTATGTTTTCTAAGAGTATATTTGCATAACGAAAAAGGGACCAACGTGATTTATACTGTTTCTTGTTCTAGAATATTAGCTAGTAGTGGATAAAGATTCAATAGAGAACATTCTGTGATGCAAGCAAATCTGGAGGAATCGGTTTGAGAGCTTAAACTGTGCCTGTTAGAATTCTCCACCTTTAACTAAGTTGCTCTATCTCCGCAAGTTTCAACCCTTGAATTTGTGGAAAGGGTCTTATGCTGGAATCTGATATTTGAAGGGTTGGATCAACTGTGTCCTCTTGGACATCTTAACTGAATGCATTGGCCTGTTAGTCTTACCTATATGTTAATTCGACATGTCCTGTTTCATCATCATGCAATCTTGGAGAGTATTTCTTTGATCGTTGGAATGTGAAACCTCAACATTGTAAAATTTTATGGCAGTGAGTCAGCAGGCAAGATATTCAGTATTGAATTTCCCGGGCCGCATTGTATATTGTCGAACAGCCGAGGAGGTAGAGAATGCAACATTGCAGATTTTTAAGCTGTTGGAGGTCAAAAGGCAAGAGTTGGGCCGTGCTATCCTTGGTGTTGACATTGAGTGGAAACCGAGTTTTTCCCATGGTTAGTATACAAGCTTTTAGTGCATGATTGAGTGCTGAATCCCTATGTGTATCAATATAATGTTTCAACTTTCTGTTTGTGTGAAGAAATGATGTGTTGTTACTTGTGTAACATACAATCCTGAATCAATGCATGTATGTATTAGCATATTCAGCAAATCATTTGTACTAGCTTATAGAAGATAAATCTTCCTTTTCCATAATTCCATGTGGTTATTTTATGGGTTCTGTTTCCTGCTCAGCATATATTGTTTTCATCTTGCTTGAGTTGCACATAATTTTTCTTTTACATTTTAGTCTTTACTCTTTTCCACAGTGTCCTCATTGATGCACCTTCCTGTTGGGTACATCATCCCAGCATATAAATAATCTCAAATTTTTTCCATGGTGGACGTTGTAAGTTGCTAAGGTAGTGCCAATAGAAGTAGTATAATAGACAGTATCCCCACCACGGTAACTGTTCTATTTTTGTCCTATACCCAAGGTGGAAGTCTGTACCATGTTTTCTAGGGCGTAGATCATGAAAACAAATCAAGTTGATGTAGCAATTTTATGAGCATTATGTTAAAGGAACTCATGGTTAGGCCAATAGGTGAAGTTCCCCCTCCTCCCTTTTTTCTTTCCATCTTTCCGGGTTAACATCACATGACGTCATTTTGGTTTGAGGGTACAACATACTAGTTGCTCTGGCCCATTGATGAAGTCCAATATATGTGTGTCAGATTCCACATATATATGAGTTTGTGGGTTTCCATTGGACTTTTAGAAATGTTTAGAACCTTACCTAGCTGATGGAAAATAGGAATGAAGTACTCAAATGGCATCTTTCCCCTTATAAGTTTGTACGGCTTTTCACATGTTCATACTTCATAACTTCTTAGACTAGCAGACTTCCATTCAGAATAGAATCTGAAAGATGTTCATTCATGCCATTATGATTAGGTTGCCTTAACCTATGACATAATGTTCATAAAAGGCTGATTCTCTGCAGTAAAGGTTGTTCCACAATTTTGGAAGCTGCTTGATTTGTTACGGTTTCTATTGTGTGAGTGCCCTTGTCTGTTTAATTGATTGACTTTTATGCGTGACAAACTGTTCTTCTAGAGCTCAATCAAGTGACTATTTGTCTTTTGACGTGAGCTTGGAAACTTAGCACAATTCTCTTTGGATCTCCATGTAACCTTATTATCTCATGCACATTATTCCTAGTTTCTTTCAGTATATAGGACTATTTCTTTCAAGGCCTGACTGAAATGAACTAACTACTTGGCTGCTCTAGTTTGAAAGTCCCTATTGAACTTCATGATTTATCCTACTTCCATACTAATGAAATAAGGACTGCATAATTTTGTGGGAAGTTGATGGTCATCTTTCACCAGTCTTGGTAAACATGACTCCCCACATCTTCATACTTTAGAGAGGCCCATATAAATATATTTTTGTTTTGGAATTTGCATGACCTAGCGAGTAACTTTATCCAGCAAAACCAAAATTCAGACTACTTTGAGTTTAGCAAGCAGTTATTGCTGCTTAAACTCTGATTCTGAGCGTTTTCACAATCTTTATTCTTTCAGGCCTGTCGTAGGCATGTATGATCGATTTCACTAGCAATATTTATTCCTTCACTTGTGATTAGCCTTTTACTTTCTTCCGTCTCCTCTTCTTTGTTTGCTTCACTTTCTATTTCATGCCTGTTGGTTTGCCTTTGTTCAGCATGGTGCTTTAACATTTGATATGGTCCCTAGATTATCTTATGATATCCCCTGAAATGAGATGTTTTATGAGTTTCTCCCTGTTTTTGCACAGAATGTTTCTTGCCCTTTCTTGTTGAATGTATTCTCATATGATTGTTAATGTTGCTTGCGTCACTGCCGCTATAATAATGTACAAAGTTCTCACTTGCCAAGTGTTTTGTAGCTTGCCAATTTGTCGTAGCTTAGGATAGATGGAACTCAATGGGGATGCTTCTTTACCTATAATGCTAGATTTCTACATCAGTGAATGGACTATCTTTTGCTGTTTTACATTAACTGACTTTGTGCACAACAGGTGTCCCGCAAGGGAAAGCCGCGGTCTTGCAAATATGTGGGGATAAGAGTCATTGCTATGTATTGCATATCATCCATTCTGGAATCCCAAACAGTCTGAAGTCTCTCCTTGAGGATCCCACATCTATCAAGGTTCGTATTGAATGCCGATGTGTTAAACTTTTTCTCTGCATTTCTAAAGTTCTATATTAATACTATTATTTGGTTGTTATTGGATTGTTCCAGGTTGGAGTTGCTATTGACGGTGATTCTGTTAAAATGTTCCAGGACCACAATGTGTCCATAAAGCTTGTGCAAGATCTATCTGTTCTAGCAAATCAGAAGAAGCTGGTCGGAGTTGCTAAACAGTGGAGTTTAGCTGGACTTGTCCAAACACTAACTTCCAAACAGGTATTTGGTGCCCGACTGATTTATTGAATCTTGTCTTTTGTCACTACTTTGGATGTTGCCAATGGCTCAAGATATGGCTAGCAATGTTGATCCATGGTCCTTTTAACTTGTCTTTACTCTTGGGTGCCGAAGAAACTGTTTAAAATGTGCTTCTTATGGTTAATACTTAATACTTTGCATCTTCTGATGTCCTTGTTGTGGGTTTCCTTGACAAACAGTGATGTTTGTAGATGTAAGGTCGCTGTCAACATTTGGATCTCCTGAGACCCGCAAAATGTGAACCTCTTGATTGCATACATACATACATGTAGATGCCCTACGATGTTACTGAATACTGAATATGTGCTTTGCACTTAAACTGTAATGAACTCTTTGGCAGCTTTTAAAACCTAAGAATATCAGGCTTGGGAACTGGGAAGCTCATATTCTTTCAGAGGGACAGTTAAAGTATGCGGCAACAGATGCGTTTGCTTCGTGGTACCTATACGAGGTAATTCGGAACGAGACTACATATTTTTTTAATTCTTTGACCTCTGATTACTCTGCTACTTATAATTCAGTCTTCTTATACGTGCTTTCTTGAACTGATGTAGGTGCTCAATAGCTTCCCAGATTTGGGTGAGCAACAGAACCACGATTAAGAAAGAAGAAATCTCGTATGTGACTTGACTTCTTTCCTAACCCCTGCTTTTGACATGATTATTTATCCGGGAAAAACAAACATCTCTTGATGGACAAATGCAAGTGATTCTGACTATTGCCTTTGGCATGATTATCTATTTTGGTGAAAAATACCAAAACTCCTTGATGTACATAAATGCTAGTGATTCTAACTGCTGCTTATGGCACGATTATTCATCTGGACAAACAAAACTTCAGGATCATGCTAGTGAAAAAAACCCATTATTGACTAGGAGTTAGGACTATCATAGTGATTTATCAGATCCCGAATGAAGCTGGTTAATATCAAACTATTCCTCAGTGTATGATGTCGATTGGATCTGGTGTTCTACTTGTCTGAATTGAATGAACTCATTGTTTGAACTGTTGTTTCCGGGATCTTATCAATGCGTTGTTTGCGGGCCTATGGCTGTGGGTTATATCCAGTCCAATGTGAGTCCATTTTGTTAAATGTGGGATTGTACTTGTAATTTTATGGTAACTAGTACTTGTGAATAATGAGTAATGACATGGTACACTGATTAAAGAGGATGTCACAATCGTGTCTATCTTTCAACTGCAGTAGTAGTAGTACTACTACTACTACTATGCAATAGGATAAGCAGCAAAGAATCTGTCTAAGTTTCTGTGGAACTCCTGTTCCTTTTCTTTTTGGTTCCTTCGTTAGAGGTTGCCAATATCTTACCAAAACTACATTTTGTCCATTTCTTGAGCATTCTGGCATTGTCCATGTCCCAACTCCTAACTAATACTGGTACTACTAATACAAACATCACATTAATATTATGTTTGGTAAATGAGGTTCCAACTTTTACTTTCTAGTACATTAATCTTCTGTATACATATAGTGATACAGAAACACAGTTAGAAAGAAAATTAGAAATGTTGGTACCATTTACTTAAAGTATGGCCTTGTAGTTGTTGTCATCTTACTGAAATTAATACGTAGCTTGTTAGACAGACACTCCTTTCATTTCTTTTACCTCAGCAAGGCACTGGAAATGAAATCACTGCTAAATTGATTGTGAATATTCTCTATAATTGATTTCCTCTGGTAAGAATTACGTGTTCTCAATTGCCACCTCTTGAAATTTCTAACTAACAAGTTTTCTATATACAATGCTCCTTTGTGTGAAACTATCGCTGTTGAAAATTCTTTTTGCTCAAAATATATGGTAGAAAATAATGGTTAAAATAGAGTATAAAAAAAAAAAACAATCAAAAGCCAACCAACAATTAGAATTAACAGATAAGACCCATTTTTGGTTAATAATTTCTCAGATATAATGTTAATGATAGAACGTTTTTGATATGAAAACTGAATTGTGACTTGTAGAAAAACTTGGCAGGAGATTACAAGTAGAATACGTAATAACTTGGTAGGATTAGGAAGACTATACTGAGATAAATACATGTAATTATTGCTAAAAAGATAAGAACCTAGATGAGTTAACATGTACGTGCAGGGTTTTATTTTCATTTCTGTGGTTGTAATTTTGTTTTTTCCTTTCAAAATAGGCCAAGTGTAGGTGTTAAATATTATGGGATAGAGATTAGAGAGTTGTAGTTAATGTGAATTAGGTAAGATAGAGGCATCAACCATCAATCAATCTTAATCAATCGGGGGGGGGGACTTTTCTGATCAGATTGCTCTCCCATCCCATCCAAAACACTCAACTTACTTTTCTGCTGTCCATATCAAGACAAGTTAAAAAAAATGGGGTATGCATTCAATTTGGGTTGGTTAAATTTGAACAGAACAAAATACTGGTTCAGACACTTGGAAAAAACTGAAATATCAAATCAAAATTCTTAAATATTTGGTGAATGTGAAAATTTGGGTTTCGACCAACCCCAAGGTGGGAAAATTGGAACATTAAAACTGGACAAAATCTGAGGAGAGCTACTAAATAAGAAAAGGTTGAGAATGGAAGGGGAGAATAGAATGGGTTAGAGAAGCTAATTATATAGTCTACCCTAATAGTATTGTATTTGATACAAATGAGCGATGAATGTAGTGTGTAGTGGTATCTGCAAATCTGCAATGCACCGACAGTGTTCAGAAACAGAAACCCCTTTTTGTATTTGTTTCTCTGCTCTGCTCTGCTTTTATTCGATTCTCTTCTCATTTATCAACCCTTACCTTGTGCTTGCGTCGGTGATTCCTACTTAATTGCCTACTTGTTTTATTCCCCCCTCCCTCATTATTACTCCCACAATTACTTTATTAGGTATAGTATTTTTATTTTTTTTTTTATAGAATTTAGTATTAGTAGCACTACTACTATTTCATTTATTTATTTATTTATTTATTTATTTAGCAGAGGAGGAAGGGACCTTAATTGCCACTACTGATTCACTCACCACATCCACTCCTCGCCTACATTACACTACAACTACATACCTGGGATTTATTTATTTTATATTTCCATTCATTACTCCCTCTCTTCCATATTCTCTTATATATTTTCTTCATCTACCTATCAATCTCTTAATATATTCATTCATATAAGACTATGATTATTAAATTCAATTATTATTCTTAACTTTTAATGAAATACGTACTACTATGCTGTAAAAGAATTTGTATAGCATTTATTAAGGGCCCTTTCATACAGAGGGAGCAAGTATGAATGAATGAAGACACAGAGATACATGGACAGAAACTAATTAATTAAGGTGGCCGTTGCTTGCTTTGACTTGGGATTCTATTTCTGTTCATAAATGAAATACTCAAGACTTAATAAGTGATTGTTGATTAAGTCAGCCTTCAATTTGGCTGCATCTTTGTTAGTATTATACAACCTTACTATTACTATTACAGACCGTTGAAATATTATTGCTGTGATTGGTATAGACTGTGGAGTAGTGATCAGATAAGAATAAGATGTGTGTGCTTGACTCTTGCTTTACAATAATATCCCAAAATCATTAAAAAGTAATATATATTTTTCAACATTGAGCTAGCGGATTAGGAATAGGCCAGGAGCAGTATATGTATTTTCAAGTCAACTAGTATATATGTATGTATATTAATATCCCAAATCATGGTACAGGCAAGCTTCTTAGCTTCTAAGAAAAGAGGTGACAAAAACCAACTTTTCATCCCCCCTAAACTAGAACCATGCAATTTATTACTCACATCTTCCTAAAACCATGCAATTCTATTAATAAATATTACTCACATCACATATATATACTGGTCCAACTCGTTTCTTTTTAAAAGAAATATATACAAATTGGAGATTCGTGTCTTCATTCTTACTCATTTGTATTTTAGTATTGTAATAAGGGGAAAATAATAATAAAAAACATTTTACTGACTTATTTTTGTTGGCTTTTACACTACTTGAAAGTGACTTGCTAGTAGAATTTTGATATAAGGATAAGCATGAATAATGCTTGTATAGTTTTATTAAACTATCCATCTATAATTCCTTCCTGCAGTGTACATGAATATTTCTTGAGGAAACTCTTTCGTACACTAAATCTTCATGACCTCATCCATATTATTCAAGACTACATTCTGTGCTCATATATAGTTTTAATTTGTTCATAACTTTCATACATAATTTTACTAAATTTTGAAATGGAATTATAAATTTGAAATACTCAGTTTAGGATTGTTAAAAACTTCTTTGTTCAAATAAATACTACTCCATAATATGGTAACGTGTGAAACATTGTGAGCATAGCACAATTTGCTGCTAGGCTGCTAGCTAGTAAAGGTTGTATTATTAGTATAAGAATTTTGAAAGCATGCCTATGAACTATTCAAACCTTGATATATATACTCGAGTCATTTCAGAGTTATATTAAATTACACACATAAAAAATACGCAAATAAATTATTGTATGAGAATGATATATATATATATATATATATATATATATATATATATATATTGTTGATACCTTCCACATATCCTAGTTTTGAAACATAAATTCTAAAAAAAATTATTTCTTATTAAATACTCCGTAGATGGTTATTATTATGATTTTTTTTTCTTTTGTTCAGTTTTTGGTATGAATAATATAATATAATATATGGTTAATAATGAAAAGCATGCAGGCCAAAGATGTCCAAGTAATTAGGTTGATGCTCACAATTAAGCAAGAAGGTACTGTTTAACATAGCTAATGTTATGACAAGACTACCCCCTTTTTGACTTAAGGTTGGCTAATCTAATAATTAGGACCATCGATTTATGCTTCCCATTTACTCTACTTTTTTAAGTACTCATACAAATTACATAATTAAAGACCTTAACTTTTTCACAAAAGCGGTATTATGACTCTACATAATCACATATAATACTCCCGTTGTTTGATTCTTTCGAAATTGCTGTTGTATGTTTAACGTTGTAGCTCAAAAGTTTTCAACTTTAGTTCATGGTTTATCCAAATATTCATCTATTTATTGAAAAAGTAATACTCCTTATTTATATAAATATAAAGTAGCTTATATTGTTTATAATTGAATATAAGCAATAAATAGATTAATTAGAAGGGATGGATTAGTTGGTTGGCCTACATTTTTTGTCAAAGCAAATCCTTATTTCCTTCGTTTTAGTTGCGTGCTCCTTTAATTTGTCCTCTGGATATGTTTTTGCCACTTGGTTTTGTTAGCTTGTTTTACTACTAAACCAATTAACCTAACTCCTCTTATCTTTAATCTGTGTGTTTCTCCCAAAATCTTAACCTAACTTGTGTTAAGCTGGCTAGCTATGTGTATTGTAGGTTTCATCTAACCCTTTAGCAGGTGTTGAAAATAAAATGATGATAAATATCTCTAAGTTAAGCCTGGGCAAACATTTTGGTTCGTGTTACTAGGTCAATATCAAAACTCGAACGGGAAATTGATGTCTGGACCCGGTTTTTCAAATCGGAGCAGGTCGGACGATTTGGATGGAATTAAATTCGGGTCAAAATCGGGTTTGGACAATAGAAAAATTATTAATTTTATGTTTGAATATTTAATCAATATCAAAATTCAAACGAAAAATCTATAATCAGACCTATTGTTTTAAATTAGACAAATTTGAGTGAGACAAAATTTTGTTAACACTATCTAAATGTGTATCGTTTTTGCCTCTTCACTAATATGTCTCTAAATATACATTTTGGAAAACATACTCAAGAGATGTATACATTTAGCTACACCATAAAATTATTATTGCTGGTTGGGTTAAGTGGGTAAAATCGCAATGTCAAATATATAAATGGTCCATATATATATGATCAAAAGAGATTTATGTCTTACGAGCTAACAATAGAAAATTGATTAAAAATCATAAAAATTGAAGATGTTAGTAAGAAAAAAGGACGCAAATTAATGATCCAACTAGTTTGGATGTTCATTATTAGTTGGTTGTTTCCACTTTCCAGCAAAATAAAAATAAGAAATAAATAAAATGTTGAGATTGGATCGATGTGGAAGGCAATTGAAGAAACATGGGGGAGGATATGGAATATGTATTGAATGGGAACACGTGCGTATCACATGGTAGTAAATGGCGAGGATTTCATTTCAGTCAGTCACACCACACGGTTTACCACTTGCCAAATCCCAAAATGGCTCTTGGTTTTGGGCCACTAGCAACGCAACTATGCTAGTCTCACCACATCAGTCAATACTCCTTCTGCACTCATATAATTTAATGCCCATTATTTTTCTCTATCAATTCTAGTATTCACATACCCAAAGTGTTACACTATTGACTTGAACTAAAACAAATATTACCAGAAAATTAAATTTTAAATTGAGACATTTATTGAAAAAACCAAGGATCCAAATCTAAATTCAATACAGATAGAAGGGTTCCAATAAATTAAAAACTAAGTAAATAGTATATTTGACTTAACATTAATATAATTTAATGCCCAATATTAATATTAAACCAATGCAATGGGATATGGGCTTGTTTGACAATCAACTAGTAGTTGTTTGGATTAGTTATTTAACTTAATTATTTAGATTAACTTATTACAGAATAACTGTTTGGTAAAGTAGTTATGTATACAAATCTACATCAAAAAGAATCTTCAAATAACTTTATAAACTAATTTATTGGATCCAAAAATCTAATACGAAAAGTTATTTATCAAAACCTATTATAGTGTTTTAACTTTAGTTAAAAAAACTAATAGAATCCAAAAAAACTAAAAGTGTACATGCGTAAATGCAAAAAGGTGTAATGCAATATGAATTATGAAGTAAACAAAATCTGGGTCCAAGTAGATGCACAAGTTTATAATGTGTAACTAATTTCCATAAATAATATTGCCAAAACTAATATTTATTTGCTGCAATTGTTCACATAAATCAACTTATTTATTAATGAATTTCCACCAATTGGAAACTAAAGTAAACTAAACTAAACCCTAGCAATCAGCAATCAGTGGTGGGTCCATCTTTGTCTAGCTCCTCAGCACATCCTCTGTTTTTTAGCTCCTCTGATCCCTCCTCCCTCTCTCTCTCTCTCTCAGTCTTAGTCTCTCTCCTTTATATAACCTTCTTCTATTCTTCTACCCATTGGCTCTTCTTTCTTATTATTTCCTAAACCCCCCTTTCTCTCTCTGTAAAACTGTAACAACAATCATCATCAAGAAAGCTTCATCCAATTCATCAATGGCGATTCCGGCGGACAACATCCGTACATCGAAACTCGAAAGGTACAACAGCTACATACGGCGCGTCAACAACACGAAGCTTCTAGCAGCTTCTTCCAAGCTCCTCTTCCGAGCCACCCTCCTCATCGCACTTCTCCTCGTCTTCTTCTTCACCATAAACTACCCTCCCATCGGCGGCGGCGGAGGAGACCACGCGGCGGCCAACTACATATCGTCCGCGATGTACGGCTCCGGCGCCGCCTGGGAGAAGCGTGTGAGGAAGTCCGCCACGCCTCGCCGGCCGGAGGGTTTCTCCGTCCTGGTCACCGGAGCGGCGGGATTCGTCGGGACCCACTGCTCGCTGGCGCTGAAGAAGCGAGGCGACGGCGTTTTGGGGTTTGACAACTTCAATACTTACTATGATCCCTCCCTCAAACGCGCCCGCCAGAATCTTCTCTCCAGGTTAGTTAACTAAATTAATTACTCTATTCTTTTTTTTAGAAGAAAAAAAAAGGGAAAAGAAATTTGTTTGTTAGTGTTTAGTGCTTAATTGGTGTTACAGCTAATACTTGCTGGTTAATCAATCTCTCCGTGTTATTCGTAATCTGTCACTAGAAAGTAAAATGTTCGTACTATGATTAAGCGTAGGTGTAAAGAAAAAAGATTGAATCTTTTAATATATTTGCAGCATGATTATTCATGTTCATCGTTATGATAGCTAATATATATTTTTTTTAAATGTGTCACTCTTTTTTTAATATAAATAAGTCGCTATTGAATTAGGCTTGATTGATTAAGAGTTATAATTGTACTATGATTTAAAATCTGAATTTACTCGGTCTTCAAGATAGATCTTTTAGGCTTATTCAGGGAAGTTTAGATTAGTGGTAGAAATTGCAGGTTTTCACAAGGAAGCAAGATTAGGATTTTGTGTCCTAGTTAAACTGTGTTACATTTCTGTGTTAATTACTTTATGTCGTGGAAAAGATGTACTCACTCTTAGATAGGGCAAAATTGACCTGACCAACCCATCAGAATTAGACCTGACCCGAATGATTCATCCAACTCTTAGTTCTCAAAGTGACCCAACTTGATATGAATATATCTTTTTACCAAAGTTATGGTTTTTTTAGAGATGATATTATTTTACGAAAAATAAATTGACCCAAAACAACTAGATGCAACATGAACCTCATTCATCCAAATTGATCCAACCTAAACTCGAACCTCATTCACCAAAGTTATGTAATGATTTATTATATGAAATTACTATAGTCGTCGCATATTAACACCAAAATGAATGGTGATCTATCCGGTGCAGGCACGAGATATTCATAGTAGAAGCCGACCTGAACGACACCCCGATGCTCCAGAAGCTGTTCGACATCGTCCCCTTCACTCACGTGCTCCACCTGGCGGCCCAGGCGGGGGTGCGGTACGCGATGCAGAACCCACAATCCTACGTGGCCTCCAACATCGCAGGGTTCGTGAACCTGCTGGAGGTGGCCAAGGGAGCGAACCCCCAGCCGTCGATTGTGTGGGCCTCCTCCAGCTCCGTGTACGGCCTCAACACGGAGGTGCCCTTCTCGGAGGAGGACCGCACCGACCGCCCCGCCTCCCTCTACGCCGCCACCAAGAAGGCCGGCGAGGAGATCGCACACACCTACAACCACATCTACGGCCTCTCACTCACCGCGCTAAGGTTCTTCACCGTCTACGGCCCATGGGGCCGCCCCGACATGGCCTACTTCTTCTTCACCAAGGATATCCTTCAGGTATATTATTAGATACTTGCTGAATTTTCTTTCGATTTATACTAAATAAAAATGCTTGAGCTTAAACTTTGACAGAAATGGAGTCAGACCCGAACCCGTATAGAAAGTTAAAATGTTTGGGTTACTAAGACCATACAGTTTCTACTGTCCAGTCTCAGTAACTATGAGCTTTTTTACCTTTATATATTCGAAAGGGATATGTAAGCTTAGACGTGACAAAATTTGGTTCGACCTGATTTTAACATGAAATTTGGAAAACCTGTGAAAGGATATGTAAAGCCTTGTTTGATCTACCTACCCAAATTGATAGGTTATTCAGGTATATGTAAGCTAAGATTGAACAAAGTACCTAACAAGTAACAACTCCATTGTGCAGGGTAAACCCATCAACATTTACAAGACCCACGACGGACAAGAGGTGGCGCGTGACTTCACCTACATCGACGACATCGTGAAGGGTTGCCTCGGGTCGCTGGACACGGCCGAGAAGAGCACCGGGAGTGGTGGCAAGAAGCGTGGCCAGGCCCAGCTCAGGGTGTACAACCTCGGAAACACCAGCCCGGTGGGGGTGGGCCGCCTCGTAGAGATCCTGGAGGGTCTGCTGAATGTCAAGGCCAAGAAACACGTCATCACGATGCCGAGCAACGGGGACGTGCCCTTCACGCACGCCAATGTCACGTCTGCCAACAGGGATTTCGGGTACAAGCCCACCACCGATTTGGGCACCGGGCTGAGGAAGTTCGTCAAGTGGTACGTTGGGTATTACGGGGTGCAGTCGAGGGTAAAAAAGGAAACCCAGGATTCTTAATTACTTAATTAGTGTTAATTATAATCATCTTCGTGCGTATATTCTCAATGTCTCTCTCTCTCTCTCTGCCTCCCTCTTTTCGAAATTCTTTAAGATTTTTAATTTAAATCATGGTGTTACTGTTGTATAATAGATGATCATATATTGAAGAAACATTATTAAGAATTAAGCACACCAGTAATGTAAGTGTTCATATTATTATACAAGGTGGAAAGAAAGATGCAAACTGAAGGGGGTAAGGTAAAAGAGAGAGATGGGGGAGAGTAATAATGTAATTTGGATTGGGGAATGCCCAAAATTGGGTGTGTTGCTTGTAATTGTGATAATAACATAAAGTGAATTTGGAGTTGTAATAGATAATGATAGAAATCAATCACAGTGGAATTGATAAAGCACCAAGAACAGAAGGTTTCCTTTTCACTTTTGTCTTCAATTATTTGTGTTCAACTTTTCCTTTTCCTTTATTGACTCTTTTCTTTCTTACCTACTTTCTTCCAAGTGTTTCCACCATATCTTAATTTGTTGGAGGGAACTTATTTTTCTATCTAATGTAAAAGTAGAAAAAAAAGGAAAAAAATGAACAAAAGCCATATCACCTAGCTAACCTACTCACAAGGGAAAGGTTGCTAATGAAGCTTAGTGTTTTAAAAGAGAACCTTCTAATATGGTCATCAAGTTATATTAGGTTCACAATCCTTTCTTCGTATTCTTGTATCTAAAATGGGTAAATATATATTCTTATTAATAATGCGAAAAGAGTTTGTGACACAAGTTAATTAAAGAAATAGACAATCAAGTAATTGGTTGTTAAGACTTACATTAATGTCAATTCCAAAAATAAATAAACAAATAATGTTCACTTTCACAAATACATTTATACAAAGTGTAGAAAAATGTATTCACAAACAGCATTGTGAATGTAGATATTGATAGTTATTGAGACATGGATTTCCATATATGATTGTCCATATAAAATAACATTATATTAGAAGAATGCCCCTAACACGAGGTCAAGTGTCTGTTAAACTTAAATTAGTATTAATATATAAGTAGTAAGTAGTGAGGCATAGTGGGACATAATGAAGAAGAAGAGTTAAAAGAGAGAAAATGATGAAAAAGAAGAAGGTGGACCATAACATGAATAATAATTGGGTGGCTACTTGAATTTTGTAGAGGCTGAAGCTCATCAATCAACTTGGCTTTTTGGGGGAGAAATTCCAGCTAATGCCTGCCTACTGTTAGCTAACCTCACCTCGCCGACAATCATTTTCGAATGTTCTCATTTATTCTCAACACAAAAAATTTTTTTTTAAAAAAAAGCATATTATTAATAGAGGAAAATGGATGCACTAAAAATATCCATGTGCCCACCGACACTCCCGGATTATTTTTATAATCATTTAGCACTAAAGTTAAAGGGTAAGCATTAATTAATCTTGTTGTATTTGTACCTTCTCGTCTCATTCCCAAGTAGCAAACGCTTTCAAAAAATTTATTTAAAATAACAAAATGAGCACAGTTAATTTACATATATTAGACATGAATTACTTAATTTACCAGCTATACTGTTAAAGCAGCATTAGCTAATCTCATTTTTGTTTGTAAGAGTAGGATGTATTGTTTACCAATAAGCTTGTAGACCTTGTACTCCCCTTTCTGTTTATTATATGTCAAAAAATTTAGATATCAACTTTTTGTTGATTATGAATGAATAATTTTCAATTTTTCATATGCTCGTTTCCTTTTTGTCTTTCACAGTAACTATTTCAACAAAATCAATGGGGCAATAACAATACAGTAAAATATCTTCAAGTTGTCAAAATGTTCTTAAAAATACCCTTCAAATGAGGTACAAAGTTTATTTATTTGAATTAGTAATATAATGAACATAATAACTATTGAAATTATTTATTAAATGAAAGGATCATTTAACTAAAGGAACAGAAAAATTAAACAATATATTATGTAGCATAATAAATAAAAAGGGACAGATTCAGTATGATGCTACTATTAACCTTACATTTTTTTGTATAAACAAAGAAGTCAATATGATTAACAGTAAAATAAGCATACATTACATATCAGACTTACAAATAATTTCATTTAAAAGCTTCTTTTGCAAACTAAAGAGCTGGTTTAACTAAAATCCAATTCTACATCTTGCAAGTTCTTTTGCTAATTGTTTACAAACCATAGCTTGTGCAAACTATTAACCTTACATTTATGTGTATATAAGTATAACACCATAAATGATTAATTTCATAACACCAGTATGATTATAGATTTATATCACGAAATTAATCGTTTATGATGTTATATAACATCATAACCTTACAATTTAGGATGATTATAGATTTAATATCACAAAAACTGCCTCAATGCCCCATGATTCGATTAAATTTACAATTAAGAACATCCCACATTATGCCCAATAGCCCAAAATAATGGGTATATAGATTATTGAAGTATAGACATATATGGGCTGGGTTTTTAAGCCTGCTGCCAGAAACATCAGGCCTTAAATACCCCCTAGCAAGGCCCATATCAGAATAATTATACTCTACTCTAAGTAAATAAACAAATAAATCTCAGATGCAGCAAATTTGTCAACTAGGAGGTTTTATAAAAAGGTATATACTATACTATATAATATAGCATCCACCTTCATTCTTACATCCAAAGACAAGCTCAAAAAACAAGGGAGAAAGACAACACCCTAAAACACCAACATTAAATTGTACCATCATTCCTTACAAGCTTTAGCTTGTTCAACATTAAAAAAGGCAGGAAAACTAGTCTAGTTAAAATTCATCATTTCCTCTAGATTGTCCCCCATACCCTGAATCTCTCTGATACCCACCACCACCACCATAACCGCCACCACCTCCACTGTAACCACCGCCACCACCGCCGAAACGAGGTCCGGCTGACCTCTCTTGAGCGTAACTCACACGGATACTTCTTCCTTGTAGCTCCTGATAAATTCATCAACCATGAGGACAGACAGCTTTTTTTTCTACTTGTAATTTCTATCTCAAACAATCTAGGCGGGTCAATTGGGACATTTTTGTAATTCAAAGTGGTTTTTTAAAGGGTTTCTGAATCTACAAGAATCAGCCTTTTCATGAACTTCGGTTCGTGAGAGTAAGGGTGCCTATATCCGGATTCTCCATACCACACTCAAACATGTTTATCATGGTGGGTTGTTGTTGTTCTAAACGTAAGATTGCTAGTAACCAAACTATTTTGACCAATTTTCACGGGGAAACTTTGTCCCTATACTAGAGCTGGGAAAAGCTGACCCGACACGATTACCAACCTGAACCTAACACGATATTAAACGGGTTTAGGTAGAAATTTTCAACCCGTTTAATTAAATGGGTTGACACGGTAAACCCGTTTAATTAAATGGGTTAGGTTCAGGTCAGGATTTTCGACACGAAAAAATACCTACTTAACCCGTTTAATTAGGCATGTCACATGAATCAAGTCATTTGCTCCATAATTATTACCAAATCATACCATTTATCAATAAACTTATGTGAAAGTTACAGTTAATACTCTTTGAAATATACGTAAAACTAGTAATTTTAACTAATATTTATCTTTGACTATGAATTAAAATACATCTCCTTATATATAATTCGAATTATATTACCATGGAAATTGTTGGGTATGATATGTCATTATTTTGATCCCACAATGAATTATTTTGTATAAGCGAGTTAATGGTTAAATGGGTAAATTGGTAACTTTATTCTAACACGTTTACTTAAATGGATAAACAGGTCATAATAAGGTCAACCCGTTTAAAATTTAAACGGTAAACGGTTTCAATTTCCAACCCGTTTAATAAATGGGTTAGGTTCAGGTCGGAAGATTTTGAACCCGTTTAAGTTTGACACGAACACGAACCCGACTCGACCTGACCTATTAGCCAGCTCTACCCTATACCATACCCTCAGAAAGTTTGAAATAACAGACCTCACATTAGTAGTCACATAATATCTTTTCCCACTCTCATTAAATAAACTCAATCAAATAAGGAAAATTTTGGTCTCACTCGGGAAATTGATCAATTTCCCCCAAGGAAACTTGGGGACCAAACACCACAAGAAAGGTTTTTTGAAGTTGAACTGCTTGATACAATTCACAAACACAAATACTATACCACCTGATTTTGAAAGAGGCGCCCAAGATACCACAACAACCACCCTCAGTAACTGAACTATGTGAAGTTTATCTATCTGAAGAAAGAGATAAGGAGGTTTTGAGATCCTCACCTGACCATCCATGGCAGAAAGCGCACTGCTGGCAGATTCGTCATCAGCGAAGCTGACGAACCCAAATCCCCTGGACCTTCCGGTCTCCCTGTCCGTGATGACCCGTGCTGTGAATCACAACAAAGTTCTCAAAGTTTAAGCCTTAACGCAATCACAACCAGGTAACTTTAACACACATGCATGAGTCTAATGACAGGTAACAGTTAGGGATGCTAAGTCATGTCATAACACTTACCCTCTACAACTTCACCGAAGGAAGAAAATGCATCTTTAAGCGAACTGTCATCGGTACCCCAAGAAAGACCTGAAATACACACCCCCAGAAAAAGGAGTTACAATATTTCTCATGGCCTGATGAATGTCAATGTCAAGGGCATTTGTTCACTGATGCTAGAACCAACCACGCATTTTTCAACCAAATTCATTTTTTTATCAAGTCCATTGACAGATGGAGGAGTAATTTTATCAAGGGCATGTGGACAGTACCTCCAATAAAGAGTTTTGTAGATGCACAACGAATCGTATTCATCATAGCTAAGGGAGAATTCAGAGAGATGCTCTGCCTAATGATGCTGCCAGCCTTGTTAAAGAAAGCCATCTTCTTTGTTTCCTGAGACCTGAAATAGTGAGACTCTGATCAATGACAGTGGGAAGCTGCAAATAGAACTTTCAGTTTCTATTGTTGGGCCATTCAAGGAGGCCATCCAAATACTAAAGCCTAAAGCCACCTACTTTCCTGTGTTATCAAGTTGCTTCACAATGCAAAACGTAAACCCTACGTTGAACTTTGAGCTCAAATAATCTGTTTAACTATACATTTGAAACATAATAACAACTGATAAAGCTAAAATTAGTAACCCATGTACCCTGAAAATGAAACATGAGTACAGTACAACAGAATATCAAATGCACTCACAGAAAACTTCAATTCCAAGTATGCCAATGCTACAAACCTTATTTACAGACGGATGGATTGACAGCAATAATATTGAACCCTCGAAAACAAAGAATCATGACGACACAAAGGTAACAACAAAGTTTTCTCCCAAGAATCAAATGTCAACACTTTGACAAGTTTAGCATCCACTTGGAAACCTTAAACAGGACGTGGATTATTCAACATTATAGAAACCCCATCAACCAACTATAAAAGGATACAACCAATTTGCCATGCAACAAAAATGTGTTATTTAGCTGGAATACATAGTGATAGGGATGGATTACAAGCAGTAATACACCTTACACATACTTAGACAAAGCTATAACACCGGATCCACCTCAGATGAACTTAATGACAGTATAACAGTAATGACAATGACATTGGATGATTGAATGCAGAATCTTGCTCTTGTGAATGGACGTAACCAGGCACTTGCAAGCGTTCAAAGTTATCCATGCAGGAACTTAGTACTCGTGGCTAGAACAAAACCTAAACAATGGATCCTTTTTCTCAACTAAAATCCCAAAACCCTAAACCTAGAAAGTAAACACTACCAGCTAATATAGTTGTTAGAGGATACACACCAACAAAACCCCTAATGGTAAACGAAACAGGTTTGAAGATACTCCCTCCATTGCTAAATATCTGTCTCTGCAGAAATTGTGCAGTTAACTTTTGAAAACTTTGACGGCAAATTTTTCAGCATATGTAATGATTTACTATCTTGTAAATCATTAGACTCATAGTGAAATATAGTTTCATAAAAGTATAGTTTTATAACTTTTACTAGAACAAACTACTAGAAAAATGAAGACCAAAGTCATGAAGTCAAAGTAACAGATATTAAGAAATGAAGGTAATATTATCTAGATGCCAAAAGGATTGTAAAAGTTCAGCTTTTCTTCCCCTACCGTAAACGACTAAACCGCGCTAAGACTCTAAAAGAAAACCCTAAAACTCCGACAAATACTCGACTCAATCACCATTGAAGGCATAAGGAGGTACCTTTTAGCATAAAATCGACATCAAATGTATTACCTTCAATTACTTACAGGGGCATTGACATCACAACTCATGAACAAGGAAAGCCTCTCTCCTCCATTAACAAACTTGTAAAACTCAAAAAAGCAAGATAAAACTCCTCTCTGAAACAAAATTAGCTGGAAATCACACTACCCAGCAGCTTAATCACAAGTACAAACAGGTCTGGCAAACATTAACAACAAATTACGAGATCTTTAACAGAAGAAAACCCAGAAACTAATCAAATCTTAAACATTATAAAGCATTGAACATCCCCCCGAGCAAACTCTTTTTCCTAAGCATGGAGGCAGCCAAAAAGATGGTAAACAAAACAAGAAACACAAACTTACAAGAACACCCAGAAACAGAAAAGGAAACAACAACAATGAAGGATAGAAGGATTGAAGTGTTACCTGAGAGAAGAGAGGAAATCGGGAATTGGAGCGGCTAGGGTTTATGGTGCTCAACGCAGGCGCTCTAAAACGGGGTTTTACAGAGACCACTGACCGGTTTCGAGCGAAATATCTTCGATATATATACACCAGCAAAACATAAACTCTTTTTTCTTTTCTTTTTCCTTTTTTTTTAAGGGGGAAGGGATTGTGAATTGTTGCTAGCACTTGCAAAATTTTATCGAACACTCAAATTTGATAAACTTATACGAAATTTGGTTTGTCGTTGATTGAATGTGCAAGTTTCGAAGTTTACAACAACAAATATTTGAAAATTTAAAAACTAGAATGTACAAATGAAAAACACCAACTTCACTTATATTTTTTACATTTCATCAAACACACTTTTGCATTTTTGATTTCTCATATCGAGGTATGAAAGTAAACACTTTATTTTATTGCAATCGAGCCCAAAAACATGAGTGCAGAGTTATGATGGTGAGTTGTGAACTTAAACCTTATTCAACAACAATGTATAAGATTTCGTTTAACAAAAGTATTAGCATCACAATTTTACACATTTTGTGTCATTTAGGCCCTGTTTTTTGTGTGGCAAGTTGGTTGCATTAAATATTATGGTATGGTAATATTGTGGAAAGTATGATATGGTATGGTATGGTAAGATATAGTAAAATTTGTGGTAAAAATGATTGATGTGATAGATGATAAAAAAAAATGTGAAAAAGTATATGAGAAAAAAGTGAGGATAAAATAAAATTAAGAGAGATAAAGTAATATGTATATTATTTCTTACTACTTCCTAAATAACTATCTATTTTTATGACATTTTTAAAATATTTATTTAATTATATATTTTTTGTGCAAATTAGCAAAAGACAACGAGGTCTCACTCAATAAGCTACGAACTCATAAGCTTGAAACCTTTACTTGTATTCAAAATAAAGTCAAACCAATGTTTTAATACAAAATGATATATTATTGCATTTTTTAGTTGATAAACGAGACTATCACTTAATATTGAGTTGCTTTGAAATGAAAAGAACATTTATCATATATCCAAAGTTTGTGTTTTAGTAGTGTAACTTAAAATTACTATCCATTTAACTTTTCAATAGTGTTAAAGTTTAATCTTTTTAAAATCAAGTATTCGGCATAAAGTTGTTGTATTAAGAGCATGTATTTTTCAACTTATCAAAAGTATTTATGATCAACACTACTATTATCAATCCCCTATCAATGTTGGTTATCACTAATAAGTGGCGATCTACACTAGTCAACACCATCAAGGTCTGGCTAGATTCATAGCTCTAATCGGTACTGACCAATAGTCCATAATTATTAACACTGGTTACAGGTCCGTAACTAATCAACAATATTTTGACTAGCATAATGCTTATATACTTATCAGTATTGATTATCACTAATAACTACACCAATCAACACCTGATTATATTTTTAACTTCAATTAGTATTAACCAATAATCTCACAACCATTAACGCAGATTATAGCTGATCAACAATAAATTATTTATCATAAATTGAAAATAATAAATTTAAATATGGGTTTTAAATATACAATTTCATATAAGGGTCTATAGACACATCTCATATGGGAAGAATAAAATGAAAAAGAACACAAAAGGAAATATTATAAGGTAAAATAGTTGGGGAGAAATAGCATAAAATTTATATACACAATAACCCAAGACAACACAAAAGGGCCAACACATGACACAATTTCTCAAGAAGCGAAGAGAAATAGAGAGAGAGAGAAGAAAAACTCTACGCAAACAAAGACACACAGAAGAGAGAGAATTACAGGGAGAGAGAAATAGATAGAGGAAGAGAGATAGATTGCGAGAAGGCGGCTGCTTCTTCTTCTTCATTCAATTGGACCCTTCTTCTGAGTCTTTAACAACATCAATTCAATGCTCAACCATTAATCAATCACCAATCTTTTTAATCCCCTTTTTTTCTTTTCAATCCGATGCCTTTTTAGAGGTCGGGATTACTCCCAGACTCTCTCTGTGAATAATTCCCGATTTTCTGTAAAGATTCCAGAGGGGTTCTTCTTTTTATCCATCCATCCAACCCTATTCAATTGCAAGTTTGTTTTGTTTTTCTTCCTATTAGGGTTTTGTTTTGAGGCGGTGGTTACTTCTAGATTTTCCACACACCTCAATTTTAGGGTTTCATTCCCCGATTTCGGCGCTCAATTTCGGACTTTGATTGGGTCTTGTTCCATCAATAAAACCACTTGGGTAGCTCCAGATTCTTGGGTTTAATCTCAGTTTGCTCGATTCGAGTTGCTGGGTTATCCGTCTGCTTCCTCTGATGGGGATGGAATAAAAGCTTATTTCATCGGGAAATTGGAGTTAGCAGTAAAGTGGATTCAGTGTTCCCTCGTAATTTGTATAAAGATACTACCAGCATTGTTCAATCTGGGCATGGAAGAGGATTGTAGCTATATATTTGCCTGATACTGTGTTTTTTCCCAGCAAGAATACGCTGATTTCCTTTCCACTTAATAGTTTTGTTTGATCGACTGAGATTATAGAATAAGGCGGCCGTGATTGATTGTTCTTCATTGGCTACGCAAGCAGTATAGTTAGAGGATCACCATCAACATCAACATACTGTCATAAAGTTTGCATCTTGTTCTCGAGAATCTATCTGGGTTGATCATACTTTCAAGGACGATTTGGGAATGACCAGGTTTTATTGGTGATCCTTTGGCATCTGGGTTTGTTAAGCTCATCCAGCACTACTAGGTTGATTTGCTCAAAGTAAGAGCTTTGTGTGTGTGATTTTGTGGCAACTGTGGATTGATTTTAGGGAGCTTGATGCTGGAAAATGATAGTGGGGACATGGTGCATGAGCATGAACATAGTTTAGTTGCTGGTTTGTTCCTCATCTGGAACAAAGGCGTACCGATAGTGTAGCTCAAGTTTTACACTTGTAGAGGGTGACAGCAGCTTCTTGTTGGAGTCCTTTTGCGATGTCTCGCTGCTTTCCTTTTGATCCTTCGAAATATGAAAGGAAGACAACAACAGACGACCCTGACTTGCTTAAAAAGGTTATTGTCAACCCCCTTTTTCCATCTGTTTCGGATCCATCATGCTTGTCTTTCCAAAAGACTTTGTTGAACTTTGTGTGTGCAGAAGTAGCTCATTGGTGCTCAAGTGACAGTTGGTTTAACTTATATTAGGGACCTGAAATTCGGACTTTCTTTAAGCAACATGTCACTTCTGCACCTATACTGGATCACCATCCTTTGATTTTGCTAGTATTTTTTATGTGTCTTGGAAACTGATCAATGGATTAACTGCACATTAGTAGCTAAGAAAACCCCTTTTTTCCTAATTCCATCAATGCATTTCAGTAGGATTCGTAATAGGAAGACCTGGAGCCCACAATTAGATCATTCATCTACCCCTCATGCGACATTAACATGCTGCCAATATCTGGAGATCCAGGTGTTCATTGCTTTCTGTATAGGATCATGTGGCATTGTCCTAAAGCTATGGGTTATCTCCTTCCACTTTACTATCATCACTTAGATAAGGAGCTGTGGACAATGCATTCATACTTTTTACATTTGAATAGGATTGAGTGGAGTTGTGAATGCATTTCATTTTCCTATCATCATGATTGATGTTTCATGTATTTACTCACAATCTAGAGATACTGCAGTATTGCCAGACTTGAGTCAGGTTAGCAGATGTCCAACCTCCACTATATAACTGAAACTCTGCCCGCCACCTCATTGATAGTAAACCGTTGTTTTAGTGAATCTACTGTGGGAGCAATAGCTTATCCAGAAATTAATCATGACTTCAGACCTGTTTAATTTTTCCAAAATAGGTATTACGTGGTCTCTGCACTCTAGCTGGGTAGACCCAAGAAACCATTTTTCTCTATGTTAATGTCAAAGATAGGAGGTGAATTAGTGATGTGGAAGTGGTGTTCATTCCGGGAATATCATTTTATAAAGCTGTGACATCTTCCACTGGGTTAAAAACCTAGGCTGGTTACAGACTTCGAGCAATACTATAACCAATTCACGAATAAAACATCTAGACATGATCATTCTCACATTCTTTTCATGAGGGGTGCATCTTCAAATTTGTTGTATGTCAATCTTGTAAGTGATGAATAGATCCTATATTGCTACTGTGCTTTGGTCCCAAATTCTATGGAAAGGGAAATGTTCTTAGTCACTTTACTTTTTGAGGGCTTGAATGTTTGAAAAAGATCTAATGGAAACGTCCGAACCTTTCTTGGCCTCGTGTTTAGTCTTTGAAATGGCTTCTCTTTTACTGGGTTAAACGTGGGGTGGTGGCTTGTTGTGTACATATTTGTTTAGAGTGGAACTGGGCAGAACCCTTGTCAAGTTGTTTATTCTTTATCCATTCATTTCAACTGGGTGTTGCTTTTGTTCATTTGACTATTTGTGAATGTTCTTCAGAAATGCTCAGTCTTTGATTACGTGGGTAGAGCCTTGATTATGAAAAAGCTGTAAATATCAATAATCAGGTTTGGTTTTCTTCATGGAAGGAAAATCTTTGACTTGGTTGCACATCACTAAAACAGCAGATCAAGCATAAATTGCACCCATGAGCACTGTGTAAAGAAATTCAATAGGCGAATCTCATCTTGATAGGATCTAACTATAAGGTTTTGGTCACTACAGATTTTTCTGAACAACTTATCTAGGAACTAGGAAAGAAACCCATTCATTTGTTCCTCTGGTTTGTTGGTCATAGTGCTTGGAGTGAGCCCCCAAGGTTGCCTCAGTAATCAACTAGTATTACACAGGCTGCACATGATATTCCCCTAGAGATGTTGTTAACATATGAACCTTATAGCTGGTAGGATGTAATAGAAGTTTCCATACTTGATGCATAGGCTTTAATGTAAGCTTCTATACCTTGAAAATTTTATCCTATGATTATCATAGGTTAAGATTAGTCTACCCTCTCCCCTAGGCCCTATCAATGTTTGAGGGTATTTAAGAACATGAATTGATGGGATTGTTTTCAGATGAGATTTCTGCAAGGCCTATCTGAAACTAATTTTGCAGGCCCCATGAGAGACCTTTGTATAAAATCATGACCTGGGTCTCTTACTGATTGATGCTTTCTAATACTTCTATGTGAATGACACAATTAAACTAGGATGCCACTGAATCATTATGAATGAACTCGGATTTCTTCCCACCAATTGATGCCCCAAACACACACATTTGCAATAGAAGTATTGTGGACAAGCATACATTTTTTTGGCAGCTCAAGCATGTCATTAGTTGATGCTTTTATAAACACAGTGTTTTCAATCCTATCCGCAAAATGCCTGCGTTGGCCCCTAAAGTCATTTTTATGTCCTGGATGCCACTTCGAGAAATGTATTGTTTTCAGTCTTGTATTGATAAATGGCCCAATTTGGTGTTCCCGATATTCATTTCATGCACATGATGGAACTTGCCAATGAAAGATGTGAAATCTATGTGTATACTCCCTTGCCCCCTTGAGCTTTAGTGCCGCTGTGCTAGTTTTCTTCAATTTTCTTAATGATCCTGATTGATGTGAGATCTTAGAATATTCTGATGTTGTGAACTCCTGAAGTAGTCATTATTTTGATAAATGATATATATTAATAACAAAATATTTGAACGTGGTTGTGACTTGTGATCTAGATTTTTCTGTGTGTGGAGAATGTGGTACTGTGTTTATGTTTGCTGCTTCTGGTTGCCTTTTGGTTTTTGCGTGTTGATTAAGCATGTTATCATTTCAAAGACAAAGTAAAATTTTGAAGAAATGATGCTTCTTTGGCCGTCCATTCAATACTTGAACATTGTTGTAATCTAGATTACCCCGTCTTGTATCTCTTGAATTGGATTTGGGTTGATCTATGAATTAAACCTCTGTGGGATACAATTGTGATGCTTTTGGGCTTTGACATTAGTTACTTGCTTTTTAGCTTGGCCTTGTTCATTTTGATTGCAGACTATTTTACTCTTATAAAACTTATGTATTGATCCCCTTGTGCTGTAACTGAACTTGCTCTCTTTCATCCTGCTCCTCTTGTTAGTGGCCTTTCTACAACTAGCTTTTGCATCATTTGAGGTTGTGGAGCAAGAAGTTGGATCTGTTACTGCTTTCATGATTGCTTTGGGGATTCTATGTAGGTTTTATGGAAGAAGACAATAACTTGCTCTTGACATTGCAACTTTATTGTCTTTGATGGGGCTGTCATAGTAAAGGATATGATGCTAGCCATCTGACCCTAAATTTTCATTCCATAGTATTTTTAGAATCACTATGCTCATTAAAGAAGATGCTAGCCTTTATCTTATTCGCCCTTGTAGGAAGCAAAATGTATGCTTTTATTGCTTGACCTCAATTTTAGATGATATAGTGAAGCCTTTGGTATGTGCTGAATTTGTACAGCTTCCTTGGGCTGAACTGGCTTCTAGTGAGTGGATATCAGTGTTTGTGTTAATGGATTGGTGTGTCAATAAGGTGCTTGGTGTTCAAAGCTCTTGTTGATACTTCAAAAGATAGACATACGTGTAAGAGGTTTCAGGGATGGCAAATGCAATCAATCATTAGTGATTGTGGATCAAATAAGTTTGGATTTCTCTCGTGCGCAATTTCCCTCGTATTGACAAGTAATTTGTAATTTCAATAGTTGAAAATAAAAAAAGCTGCTGAAGATGATCTTGTTTCTGCCTCTGCAAAGGAAATAGTTGGAAGACACTAAAAATTTTATTGAGTCCTTGGAGTGGACTTTGTTGGTGCAAATTGTAGAAATACAATAGGATTATGATTCTAACATCCTGTAATGCTATCAACTCAAGCTGCCCAATTAGTTCATGTCCACTCTGATGTGATCTCCATTCTACGCATTGTATATATATTTAAGCTTCATTGTTGGTTTTGCATTTGAATGTAGAGTCTATTGTTTTTGACGTTTCCAGATTAGCGATCCTTCTCTTTCATAGTCCGCAGATGAGAATTGATCTCTTGAATCCGATGCTGTTTTGTGTTTCTCATTCCTAAGATATGATTTTTCCTGCTGTCTTTTTTGGTAGATCAAAAAGTTATTCTGAGGTGGTTGTTAATATTAGTTTTCACCTTCAGAGTGTGTTTGATGGATTCATTGAGGTGAAAAAGCAGCTGAAGATTATATCAAAACCTTTGTAGTAGGCCCCACTTGATACCTCCTATGCATGGAAGTGATAGAACTTATTATAATTGTGAACTGAGTGGTTATTGATTGAAAGAAGCTTGTAACATCAGCCTGTCTTGTTGAAGTTAAAGTTAAACTGTGGAATTGTTAAATGTAGCATATCTAAATCTGTCTGTCCATGTAGGCTGAGGAGTTTCTTCAGTGTTTTCTGTGTTCTTGTGCTCTCAAATCTACATTCTTTGCTCTTGTTTTGGACTTCAATTGTGTTTTTCGTAGTTTCTCACTTATCAGGTTCTCTAATGACTAATCTGAGGCCAAATACTCTTTTTCTTATCATGTTTAATGTCACTGTTCTATTAGCTACCTTTCTTCACCCATGTCTGTTTTTTCACTTTTTATTTATTTATTTTATTTGAGTTCCTGAATGTATGTCATTTTTTTGCAGGAAAAACACCGAGAAAAGAAGCACAAAAAGGAGAAGAAGGACAAGGAGAAGAAAGAAGGCAAACGTGAGAAAGAAAGAAGTGATGAGAAGCGTAAGGAGAAGAAAGACAAGAAGGATAAGCATAAAGACAAAAAGAAAGACAAAGAGAAGCACCGCGATAAGGATAAACATAAAACCGACACCTCTCAAATTCCTGATGAGAAGGGGTCTGTTGCATTGCCCGGGCCTCAAATTCCTTTGCCTGTTGAGAAGAGCAAGGACAACAGCAGGACAAATGACAGAAGTGCAGCAGCCCCCATGGTTGAGAAAAGAGTTGCACCTGCATCTCAAAATGGCGAGGTTGTTGCTAAAAACAGTCATCTGGGTTCTGAGACTCGGGCCTCTAAATACCCCCCAGAAATGGGGTGGAGGAGCCCGGATGAAGAAAAGAGGCCTAATTTCCAAATGCCCGATAAAAATCTTACTATGGAGAGAAAGAAAGACGGGCTGGTCAAGTTTTCTGGGAAAAGTCCTGGACCTAAGGATGAGCGAGCTGGTCCCGGGGACCCTAGATTTAGTGGAAATGCTCGGGTTCCACCAAACTCGGTCGGCCCGGCCCAAAACAGAGTTGGGGCCCCGGCCCGGCCCATGGTCGTGGAGAGAAAGATTGACCTGAGAATGGAGGGAAAAGAAAAGGAAAAGAACAGAGAAGGGGATGATGGTAAAAGAGAAAAAAGCCGGGAAAAAGAAAAGAGGAAAGAGGAGAAAGTGAAGGCTACAGGTGAACAGCAGAAGCACATAGAGCTGTCAAGGATGATGGAACACGGTAGTAGCAAGAACCAGTTGCCGAAGCCAGTTGTAAAGGATGGAATTGGAAGCAAAAAGGAGTTTCCGAGCGCCAACCACAACTCTGGACTTCAGAATGTACCGAGAAATAGCAGCAATCACAACAGTTCTGGTCCTGTTAGTAGTCTCGGGAAACGGAAAGACTTTGGGCTTAATGGAAGTTATGATGGTGAGCTCCTTCTCAGCATTGTTTGTGTGACTTGTTGCTGAAACTGCTTTGTTTTAGTAGATACAGAAATTTCTCTTATATAAAGTTGGTGTTGGACCAAAAAAACAAAGAAAGAAAGAAAAAGAAAAACTCGGGGACCCGGCCTTTGGTCTGTGTTATGTGATGTTGTTGCAATGCAAGTGAACTGTTGTTACCACCCTCCCTGTGAAAAAAGATTGGTCATGCTGCTCAATAATGAAATAGTAGATAGTGATCAATCGATCAACCGACAGGGTTGGTAGTTAGGGTTTATGATGCAAATGTTGTATTGACTGACTGACAATGAATCAAATCTTGGTAGCTAATGTGAATGCTACTTTGTTTGGGTTTGATCTCTAACAGAGCATACGAGTGGGCCTAATAAGTTGGCAAGAACCACCACCACTATGACTTCCACTCCGATGGAGAATGGAAGGAGCATGATGATGGAGCCTCCTTCTCCTGCTACACAACAACGGCCGACAGTCAAAGTGGACCCCACTTTGGCCCCCACCAATCACACCTACCAGAAACCACCCATGGTCGGTGTGAATGTTGTCAAAGTGGAACCCACCAAGGACCGCAAGATAAATGGCACGATCTCAACTGCAAAGGCAGATCGAAAACCGGATGCTCTTCCTCCTGCAATTGCAAGGGGGCCTCATCCAGATGCTAAGTATCTGAGCCAGGTACTTTTGGTGCCTAAAATGGATGAATTTCCCGCTTTTGATGATGAGCAGGAGTGGTTGTTCAGCAGCAGCAGCAGTAGATCTCAACCAAGACAACAACGTCAAAACCCAGAAGAAGCGGAGTCTTGTTCTAGTTCTACACCACAGGTATGGGCGAAAGCCTTGTGGTTAGACCCTGTTGATATTCATGCTTTGCCATATGTTATTCCTCACTGAAGAACAACTTTGAATCACACTCTTTTATCGCTTGCTGTTCCTACCCCTCATTTGTTGTGGTTGTGAGAAAATCATGATCAAGTTATGGGGTAGTAGAAAACACAGACGAGCCAAGGCAAAGAAAGCCGAAGGGCCAAGGGCAAGACACGACACGACACGACAAGAGATGACTGAAATGAAATGCTTGTACATTAGCATTTGTGGTGGGGGGGGTGATTGTTGTTAAACTCTTTTCCTGAGCCATTTTCAGATGCAAAGGAAACTTGTTGTCATCGTTGCCCACCCCGAGTTGAGTCTGAGTCTGATGCTAGGGTTTTGAGGGCCATGTAGGGCCGCTTAGCATAAGATGATCAAATTTGATTCTTTCACAAGGGAAGAGAGGATGTCCCCCATAGATGTAAGGCCACGAAGAGGTGAGACGTGTTTGAATTTTTTTTGATTAATTTGGAGGGTGGGGATCGGGATCGAGATCGAGATCGAAGAGCCATAGAGAATGTTAGAATGAGGGGGGGGGGGGTTTGTGAAAATTGGGGAGTTGAGGGAAGAAGGTAGGTAATGTTTTGTTCAGGTGTAAGAGAGAAGAACTGAGATGTGGGTTGGTGGTGTTTGTTTGCACCAGTGATTTTGATCTGTAACATTTTACCCTCTTAATTTACAAAGCAATGTTACATAGATAGAGAAGAAGGTAAATGGGAAATTAGGTCAGGTAGTTTCTCCTGCTTGCTTTTTCATTATTTCTTGCAAAGCTCCCCTCCCCTTGCTACCAAACAGGTGAAAATAAGAAAATGGCAAATACAAGTGTTGATGCAAGGTCTTGCTTTTAGCCTTTCACTAAGGCCCTGTTCTTTGGTTACGTTCGATATAACTCTCTCAATTTATCATAACTTATTCAAACATATTCAAATTTAACATATTTTCCCAAAAAAGCATCCACTCTAAAAATTCAATTTTCCGAAAAAGCATAATTTATCTCAACTTATCCTAATTTATCCATCCAAATCTGAAAATAACCTTATTTTGGCGAACATCTCCAACCTTATAAAACTTATCATAATATTACATAATAATTACAATAAAATATTTAAATATTCTAGAATTTGCAAGTTTAAGAGAATAATTTGGAAAAACAGGTGGAGGGACATTAGGAAGGTATATGTGAATTGATGATGAGGTGTTCGAATCCAACATGGTATTGGTTAGTGGGTTTGCTGGCAGTGTGCATTAAGGGCATGTTTGGGCCTTGAATTGATGGCTCCTTTCATTTCTTCTACTCCCCCCATGCTACTCCCTATCTTCCATATTAATTATTGTGCTTGAAAATCCTACAGTTAAAATTTAAAAATTTTAACTATAAAATTTAAAAATTTATATATAATGAATATATAAAATTACTACAACTAGATTCATAATAAAAAATATTATCATAAAAGTATAATATTACAATTATTAATAACACATTATATAAGAAATTATCAATCAAAAAATGATAATGGAGACTATAAAAATTAAAATTATTACAATCAATATGAAACAGAGGTAAGTAATAAAAGAAATAAACCTAATGAATTGAGTGGAAGTTGAAGATAGACATCAAAATGAAGAAGAAGATTGAGACATGGTGAATACTTGGCAATTTGGCAATAATTGATAGGTGTTGATGAGTCTCCAACTATCCCGTAATATTAATTATGCATTAATTGTAGGGATTGTCCTCCCAAATGAAATGACTAAAGACTAATTAATGGAAGGTTTACATAAAGCTCCATCTATTTTGGGCCACATCCACGAGCTAGCAAGCACACTTTGCCACACGTCACTATCCCGCTAGCTACTCCCTATTCACCCAATTAAAATACCAAAAAACAACCCTACATATTAAAATTGGTTGTGTCCATTTAACTAATTTTCCACCGTTGATTACTATAATTATTTATAATATAAAATTTATATTGTTATAATTTTTAATAAAACATTTTTCTAATAAAAACAATTTCATATTATAATTCATCGTATTTTGTGAGTAATCAACAGTAAAAATTAGTCAAATAAATAAATATTTTGGGATAAATGTAGTAAGGAATAGGGAACCATGATATGTGTCTTAAATCAAGATGATTAACAACTAGTTTAAATGGCTTAAAATTATGTTTTTGTGATTTTAAGTAATATTTTTTAAGTAATTACACATATTTATCATAGTCATTGATTATGTCAAAAAAATATTAATAATAACTTAATCATATCAATTATTATAGAGAATTTAATTTTATACCTAATGCAACCATAATATAGAAATTATGAATTATACAACCTTGAAATAGATATATTTTAACAATATATAAATATATCCTCTAAAGTAAGTTTATTGAAATTTAAGGGAATACTTATAAAAAATTTTATGTGGAATTTTGTAGGGCCTTTAACTAGATTATGCGTCTAGACTCTCTCCTCTCTTAACCCACGGAGTCTTTCAAGTTCCGAGATATAAGCGTACTAAGATTTTAGTATTTCAATGTAATATGGAGCTTTTGATTGATAACCATTTTTTTAAGTTGGTAGAATTTAATTGAGTAAAATTGATGGCAAAATTTTACAGTCATATACATATTTCTTCCTCTATTTCATATTAATCGTCACCTTATCTACGCGGCAATTAAATTTAAACTTTTTTACCATATATGTTTTAATATTTATAAAGTTCTATCATAAGAAAATACTATCATTATATTTGTATGGAAAGATACTATTATAACAATATAATGTTGTTTAATTTCGGGTGCTTTTTGTCTGTCTTGCTTGTGGCGTGGTTTTCCCCGTTCCTTTTCCTATTTTGGTGTTGTTTTGGGTGTTATGGTGTCGGCTCTTGTGTGGGTGTTGTTGGTGGCGTGAACTCTTTTGCCGTTTTAGCTTTGGTTTCGACCTTAATTATCCAAAAAAAACAATAAAATGTTAAAAATCACAAAATATACTATTAAAAATTCTGAATCAAATAAAGAAATTGTAAGATTTGAAAAGAACAGTAGTATAATTAATAGAAGAAGGGATGAGAAAGTTTTTCGTCCAAAAAGCTTAGGTAATATTTTTCCAAAACAAAATGTTTCCGTGACCCTATCAAATAGACAACCTTTATTACTGATTGACACTATTGGAAAATACTGTAGCAGTATACCCCCTTCGTTTTCCCTCTCCATAAATACCCACCCTCATCTATCTATCTATCTATCTATCTATCTATCTATCTATCTATTCAGACACTCCAAAATCTCGCTTAAGGGAGAGAGAAACTAAAACCAATTCAAAAGCATGGTTTCAACAACGACGACAGAGAATTCCCAGAGCATTACGACGAACATGAAGAAAAACAAGGAAGAAGAAGAATTGCCATTAATCCACTCCAGAAAGCTGTCATCAGTAGGTCCTGCAAAGGTGACTGGTGACCTAACTTACGAGCCAAGCAACCTTGACTTGGGGTTGAAGCTTCACTACCTGCGACTGGTTTACCTCTTCGATGGCCCCACCATCGAAACTTTAACCACACCCAAGCTCAAAGAAGCAATTTTTACGTGGATGAATTACTACTACGAGACCTGTGGGAGGTTGAGGAGAAATGAGTCTGATGGAAACAGGCCATACATAAAGTGTAATGACTGTGGAGTTAGGTTTGTGGAGGCTAAGAGCTCTAAAACCATACAGGAATGGCTGCAGCTTGGGGATAATGCTCAACTTCAAAGACTTCTTGTTCCTGATAATGTTATTGGCCCTCAACTTACTTTCTCTCCTACTGTCTTTTTACAGGTATTTACATCTTCTTCTTCTTCTTCTTCTTAATTACTTAATTTTAGGGCTTTTCTTTGGGGAGGGGAGGTTAATAAGTACTAATTAATTAGGAAATTGAAGGTAAACAAAGTCACATGTTATTTGTCATTTTAACTAACTTTTTTCGTTCCCTACCATATTTGTCATTTTAAAATTTCAGTAACATATTTCAATTTAGGCTCCGTTCGTTTATGTAGTTGGTATGGTGCGGAAATAATTCAGTATGGTTAAATTGTGAAAAATGAGGTGAGACATGTAATGATATGATAAAATTTATGCAAAATGAAATTAATATGGTAAGTGATGGGAGAAAATATGAAAAGTATTGGAAAAAATTGAGGAAATATATTAATAATAATTGTATAGGAAAAACCCAACCTAGATGCTCCCTAGTGTATGATATAAATTGCTACTCCCTCCGTCCCATATTAATTGACACTTTAACTAACTTATTTTGTCCCAAAATAATTGTCACTTCCTATTCCCAATACTTAATTCAATTATTTTACATTATTTATTAGAGAGAGAAAAGACAAATACAATTGATGTTTGGTAGTTATTATAGTTATATATATATATAATGTATTTTTTTTTTTTGTAAGGATGCCTTTGAGTTCGTTAAACTTTAAAGTAAAGAAAATCTTGTCCTGCATGCTTAGTACATGAAATACGTACAAATCTACAGAATGCTACTCTAAAAGTAAATAAACTAGGTATGTTTCCAAGGACAGCTGAAATAACAGACTTGTAGCTTATCTGATATTATTTTTACATGCATACACACTCAACATTAACCACAATGATCAATTTTTACAGTGACTCAATTTTACAGTGACCACAATGATAAATAAACTAGAGTATTTATTAAGCTTTTTTTTGAATGTTCAGCACCTGTAATTATCTATGCATGGTGGTACATCCACATAAATTTAATTAATGTGATGTGTAGCTGCCAACTATATAGATTGATATCCTTCCTCAAATTGGAAATTTTCAGAGTAGTACTAAACTTGTGCATTAATGTTTTAGACAAGAATTAATGCACAAAAATCTTTTAAGAGAATAAATACCCGCGACCAAATTCACTCACCTCATACCAAATTGTCTAAAGAAACTTTATGTTTTAGTACAACCTATTAAATTTGCATTATGAATCATGTAGTACGAGCTAGCTATTAGTTAATGTTCATCAAGTATAAACAAAATGATAAGCGTCTTGATTCAAAGGGGTTAATAATCATCTTGAATTTCACCTAAATCACTCAAAAAAGAATATATATAAGTATACTTAAACTGTTGTAAATGTATGTTCCATTACTTTAACAGTTGTTACGACTTATAAACATATAAAAATAATTATTTATTTATATTTTTTCATAAATATGAAACTGTGCATAAAATATGCACTCTTTACTATGATTGAAAATTAGATTATCATTTATGATTGTTGACCTATAACATAAATATGAACCTTATGATCATAACCTTATTGTGACCTTCTTAACACAGTAAAGGAGAAAAAAAAGGGTATTGGTCTGAGATCTATCAATCACAATGGCCACTTTGAATGGGATGGCATGGGATAAGTATCAAATTTAAGTTTGTGTGTCTTGATATATAGTGTAGTTATGTAATAAATATAAGTTAAACAAAGTAGGCAAAAATGCAGAGTTGGATGGAGTGCCACCCAACTTATAGCAATTCTTGGTGTACATTTATTGTTTTACCTACTCGTGCCCTTCGGGCCTTGTCAAATTTATTGATACATCTTTATCTCCTGAAATTGAATTTTACCTTCTTTTTTGGGTATCTTTATCACTCAATATAAATAAATAAATAAATAAATAAAAGTTGATGTCAGGCTTATGTTTGGTTTGTCAATACATACCTAGAGCATGTGTTTCAGATATGTATAAGTGAATAATGGGCAGGTGTAAAAAAACAATTATGTTATTGAGTGCATAATGTCCATATTTGAAGTACGTGTTCTAGAAACATATAATAATTTACATTGGTTTGTGGATGGGCAGATGACAGTGTTGAAATGTGGGGGTATCGCAATGGGCCTGAGCTGGGCCCATCTACTTGGTGATGCATATTCCGCATCAGAGTTCATTAACTCATTGGGCCAGTTCTTAAAAGGGATCCAGCCCAATCACCCTGCGAACCGTAACAAGTCACCTCGCAACACGGCTAAGGAGCCCAAAAGCCCATCTAACTTGGGCCCGAGCCCACTTTCACTGAAACAGGTCAGCCCAGTTGGTGATCACTGGACCTTCTCCCCTCCCTGTGACATGAGCACCTTCTCCTTCCACGTCACACCTGCTCAGCTGGCCCGACTCAACGCCAAATCGGGCCCATTTGAGGCCCTGTCCGCGTCCATCTGGCGGGCCATCGCGAGGGTCAGGGACGGGCCCGAGCCGAGCACGATCACGGTCATTACACGTGGTGCTCCCAACGGACGCCCAGAAGAGATGCTGCTGAGGAACAACCAAGTTTTGAGCTCGGTCAAGGCCCACTTTCCCATTTCCAAGGCCCACATTGCGGATCTCATCACATTGATCCGTGACCATGCCCAAGATGAGAGGGCCCAAATCGAGGAGGTGGTGGGCCAGGATCCGGGGGGGTCGGACTTCATCATATACGGGGCGAACCCGACATTTGTGGACTTGGGAGGGGCTGATTTGTACGGGTTCGAGGTCCAGGGGGTGAACCCAAAACTTGTTAACTGTTTTGTGGATGGGATTGGTGAGGAAGGAGTGGTTTTGGTGCTTCCAGGCCCAAAGGTTGACAATGGGGAAATTGGAGATCAAGGCAGGATTGTGACACTAATTTTGCCAAAAGTTTATATGGAGGATCTCAAGAAGGAGCTTAAGGAAGAATTGGGTCTTATTGCTTGATGCTACTTTAATGGTTTTCCTAATATTTTAGTGTAATATTGGGCTGGCTTTAGTTAAGCCTTTTCTGTTCTCAGTTCAAAACTTGTTGTTTAATCTTTAGTGTGGTTTTTGCATCTCTCTATTGTGAACCCTTTGTTAATTGTTATGAGTTATGAAAGTTGAAGTCTTCAATGTGATGTAAAAAGAGAGATTATTTGTATAATCAGATTTTATGTTTAATCACTCTATAATTCTTTGAGAGTGCACTTGTGAGCTTGTCCCTTTCCAACCAAATAATTTTCTTTTGAACAATATTAAATTTCTTCCTTTATCCATTACATAAAAAGGAACAATTCTTATCTTCTTCAAAAAATGTCCTCCAATCAACAAGAAATAAGAATGTCCTTGCACCACACAAGAAGCTTGATTAAAAAAAACCAAAAAACAAAAAACAAAATGGAGAGGATTATCAATCCATCATACTATCTCAGAGGTGTCAACCTCAGCAGTCCATTTCCTAATTCCATAAGTGGTGCCAAGAGCCCAAGACACCTTGATTCATTTAATTGCCTCTCCTTTTCATTTTGGCACTTGAAAGTTACCCCTCATCTGTACTATTATTATGGCTTCCTTCCTTCTGCAATGACCTCAGTGTGCAAGATGCACAAACCTAACTATGCAAAAACCAACTCAACCAAAAGCTTAAGCGAATGATTTCACTCTCGAACACTGACCCACAATCGAAAAAACACTAGTAGTTGTATTATATTATATGCATAATATGCAAGATGTTCCTTATTTGTACACCTATATCATCAAACAGACATGAGTTTGGTCTGTCCTCACTTTCCCCTTATTTACAAAGGAAGAGGAGAAATGAAGAAAGGACACAAAAGAAATTAAACTAGGATCAGAACAGAAGATATGTACATATATAGAGCTAGGGGATTAGGGATAAGATTATACTACTATACTAGTATATACTTGCTTCTAATAATGAGAAGAAAATGTGGTTAAGATTAAGAAGAAGGAGAAGAAGAAGAAGATTCATCTCTTTGCCTGCGCATTCGAGCTCCCCATGACATGTTTGGAGTTGCATCTTTGTGCATGCTTCTCTTCTTCAGTCCAGATAGCTGCCCTTCCCAACGATTTCTCCATTCCCTTTTGTCTTCCACTTCCTATTTGCATCAAGTGGTAATGTTAGGGAATTAAACAACATGGCTTAAAGCTTATATCAAAGTGTATAGCACAGGAACAAACTCAACTTAACACTAGAAAGATCAAAGATAACCCTTTGAACTTTTCACCACTGGAAACAAAACCCACATAATTTATTCACAAAAGATTCAAACTTGATGAAAAACCACCCAACCCAGAATCAAAGGAAAGGTACCCAGATCACATTCTCCCCCCATTTGTCCCAAAAACTCAATAGAACAGAGTCCCAAAATGATAAGCACCAATTAATTTCTTGACAAAAGATTCACACTTGATGAAAAACCAACCAACCCAGATGAAATTCTCTCCCAAATTATCTCAAAAACTCAACAAAACTCACCTGGTGAAATCGATCCAGCCCTTTACGAGCAGAGAAGGCAAGATGAATCCCACGAGCCAAGTCTCGATCATAGATAGCCCTCTTTGTAGGATCGGACAGAATCTCGTAAGCCTCCTGAACCCTAATGAATCTGTCAGTGTATTCCGGCACCTTTTCCGGCGGGGACACGTCAGGGTGGTACTTCCGAGCTAGCTGCTTGTAAGCCTGCTTGATCTCCGGCAAAGTGACCGTCTCCGGGATGCCCAGAAGCTCGTAGAAGCTCATCTCGGAAAGGGGTTTGAGGGTCGACCCGTCACGGGATGTGGCTCCGGCCCGGATGGAAGCGAATCGGGTTCGGGTCGGAAACAGGGTAGGGTTAGAAGAAGGGCGATTGAGTGAAGGTGGTGATGATGATGGAGGAAGGGTTGGGAGTGAACCGGAAATCATATGGAATCCATCGCAGTGAAGCATCTCTGATTGAGTGAAATTGATTCTAATTGTGTTTGAATGTGGGTCGGAAATGCAATTGAGTTGAGACGATTTTGGGAACAAACAAGGAGGATATTAAATTATTAATAGAGGAGAGGGACTAACTGCGCTTCCTTCCCGCGGCGTCACAGATTTTCACACTTACTGTGGGCTTGGGCCTACGGTAATTTTGGACACTATTTTTACCAACAATTTTTAAAAATAAATGTAGTTAGAAATTATGGAAAATGCTTTACCATGGCTTTAGAATAAGTTTGCTTCATAAAAAAATAATTTGAAAAGACCATGATGTATTTTGTTGTTTGGCTCGGGTTAAGCTAAGTTGGTTCAAGATCAAATCAAGCAGGATACCCGCTGCCTTGATTAAGCTAAGTTTCATTTAAATGGTTCCGTTTTTTAGAATTTTTATGTAGATTTCCTTGCCTATTTTTATCCTAAGAGGAGCCTTCATTAATTTTATAAGTAGTAACTTGAGCTGGGCCTGATTAAATATGGCTCGGCTCGGCTCAATTCGATTCAGTTTGGCTGAAAATTTAACTTTTCCCTCTAAATTCTTATATGAATAATGTGACATTACTAGTATAATCTTTGGAATTTTATGGCCACAACAAATCACTAGAGTCTAGAACTAGCCAATACATTACATAAGCTACGAGTTTCATATTATCCACTATACAATCATTCAATGAATCATTCATACATCATAAACATGTTTAGTCCAATTTGCACCAAATTAGCTCTTGTAGTGGGCCATATCGGACCGTCGTCATTGCATGGCCCAAATAACCACTAGAAACCCGGCCCAACCCAGCCTACATAAAAAGAACAAGGCACGTGAGAGGCGCGTGATATGTGGATAAAGCGATAATGCGCAGTTGCGCACTCTTTCTTTCCCTCTCTCAAACCAAAACCTCCCTCTCAATTCTAAAACCTCTCCACTTTCTCCCTCACTCAATTCAATCTTTCTTCTCTGCAAATCTAAATCCAACAATGGCGTCCTTCGTTCAATCTCCTACACTCTTCAAGCACCCATCAACAAAACCCATCTCCTCTTCTTCCCACTTCTTTCCCTCTGTTTTCTCTTCAATTTCAACCCATTCAGGTTCTAAGTCGTATGGATTTGTTCATGGTGCCCTCAAAATCAAGCCCAATTTCACCCCTCAACCTCCATTGTTGACCAGGGTTCGAGCTGTCGTAGCTGAGGAGACTTCGTCGACTACTTCTTCTTCGTCGGACGGTGTTGCTTCGAGAAGATTGTACATCGGGAACATTCCCAGGACTGTTAACGATGATGAGCTCCGTAAGATTGTCGAAGAACACGGAGCTGTTGAGAAAGTCGAGGTTTTTCCCTTTTTCTCTTGGATGATTAGAGTCATTCCAAGCTTATAGTTTTTGTGGGTCTATCTCGATTTTGCTGTATGTTGTTGAGTTTATTTGCTTCTGCATTGTTGGACATCAAATGTCTGTGTAACTTCAGAAACCCAATTACCTGATGATGATTGATGTAGATTGTAGCCTGTGGGTGGTGGTGATGATGGTGGGTTGCATTTTCTGATACAATTTTAGGAAACTGTCATTCCCCTCTTTCTGGGTGCTCAAGGGGCATAAAGTTGTTGGATCAAGGATTTAAACTAGGGTTAACAATGGGGTCCATCAGATTTTGGAATGGTAGGGGGATTAAGAAGAGCCCATTAGTTCATTGCATTCCACAATGTTTAACTCTGGCGAGTCAGTGACAACTAATTGATGAAATAATGTTCATACCCTTCATCATTTATGGATTATATTGTTGTGGGCTTTCAAGAGCAATGGAGAAACTCATGCTTGCAAACTCATCTTATGGTGAACTAGTTTTGAGACCTAGCTCTGCTGAGAATGAGATAATTGTGATCACCATTGTTTTCATTGATCTTATAGTTTCTGTCTTCCACTGGCTTTGGTAATTATAGGCTGGATGGATGATTGTATACGTATTTGCAATTTGTTCACTTATGAGCTATTTCGGTCACTAGTCTGAAAATTTTTTCCCGTGTACGTACGTTCAGGTGATGTATGATAAGTATTCCAAAAGGAGCAGAAGATTTGGTTTTGCCACAATGAAGACGGTTGAAGATGCCAATGCTGCTGTTGAGAAGCTGGATGGCACAGTAAGCCTTGCTTAGCTAGCTGTGAAATCTATGCTGATTGATACTTAATGGGTTTTCTTCCATTACATTGCCCCTTGTCTTGTATAGGAAATTGGCGGGCGTAAGATCAAAGTGAATGTAACCGAGAAACCGTTGGAATCTGTGGATTTATCAGCCCGACAGGCGGATGAGTCACAATTTGTGGACAGTGGATACAAAGTCTATGTCGGCAATCTTGCAAAAACAGTTACCAGTGATACGTTGAAGAGTCTATTCTCAGAAAAGGGGAATGTTGTCAGCGCGAAAGTCCAACGAGACCCTGGGACATCTAAGTCCAGTGGATATGGATTTGTAAGCTTCTCTTCGGAAGAAGATGTAGAGGCTGCAATCACGGCATTCAACAACACTGTAAGTTGAATCTCGGTTGCCTTTAAATTCCCTCCCCATCCCCCCTACAGAAAAAGAGGCCTTTCTCTCAAAGAAAAACAAATAGGGAAACTGATCAAGCAACCAAAACGGATGCTTGGCATGCTGATTATCATTTTGTAACAGACTGATTCCCAACCCCTTTAAGAACAAAAAGAATGAGACAGTGCTTGAGAAACCCCTGAAAATATGATCACACAAAGTGGAAACATCAAGCTCCACAAAGAAGGAGCTTAAGAGAACATGCAAGATGCCAAGATAGTTAGACACTTAGACACACTGAGTCATGAAAAATGAAAGAAGGGTAAAGTTGAAAGTTGACATGTGTTGTATGAAAGATCAGGAATGACAGCCTATCAACATGTAATTTAGAATGTTCATAGGATACCAAGCTATGGCGGTGTGGTTTGGCTGCCTGTTCAGCACTTCTCCCCTTGTAGAATTAGGGTTACTTGCCAAAGATCTTACACTCAAATATGTTTATCATCTCCAGTATGAAGTGTTGGATCAGTTTGTCACTATCAGTCACTAATTTAAGTCTTTAGCAGTATAACTAGTAACATTACTTTCAAATGCCTTGCTGGTCAAGAGAGGCAAAGAAATGTATAGGATGAGGCCATAAACATTTTCTTAACATATTATTTTCATCCGCTGTTTAAATGATCGGTCTTCTGACGCGGAGAGTTTGTGTTGCAGGACTTGGAAGGTCAAAAAATACGGGTAAACAAAGCTTAATTAGCAGAATAGATGAATTTGGTGTTTAAGAGACAAGGTTGTATTTGGTCTATGTATCATTCTGATCCTTTTTGTAATAGTGCTAAAATACCCTAAAATTGGTTGATCCGAAGATGTAAGAGCAGGGTGAGTTCTTGTGCCTGGAACTTGAAGCCCTTTGTCAATAGTGGGCAAGTTCATTGGCATTAGCTGGTATCGTTTCGCGGATGGCAACTACCTGATATCTTCAGAAAGAATGTTTTTGAGAAATGTCAGAGTATTGTAAGAGTCAACATATCTTGATTCTTGAAGTGTGACTTATGAGTTATGAGCAGGCATGGCATCCATTTTGATGAGATGTCCTTACTCAGACATTTGTTTGGTTTCTTTTTCAGTTCATAAGTATTCATCTTAACTTCGATATAAGAGTTATGGAAGTTGCTAATTGTGCTTACTTCTTAAGACAAAACAGCAGCTAGTAGCCTGTATGGTAAAAGTTGCACCTTGTTGAGCAACTTGAGCCTTTGTTTGGTTGCTTGCTAAGCCCTTCAATACTAAGGTCATCTTTAAAGGCGATTCAGGATTAGGCAGAATTGGATTGGTAGGGTTTTTCTACCAAAAGTGGTGCAATGTTTTATATGTAAAACAATTCCAAATAGTGAGTTTACGTGATCACCTTTAAACCAACACTAATCTAATAATCTTTGAAACTCACTTTCAACGAAAAAAAAGAAAAATAAACTCCTCAATCCAACTTTTGCTCATTCGTTAGTTAATAGGCATATTCTAGATGGCATATAGAGACTCACTTTGCCAGAGAGAGGCAATGTATAAACAATATACATACACCTGAAGCAACAATGAAAATGAACAAATTGATATCTACAAACAAACAATCACATCGTTTGGAGCACAAACTGGATCAACATATTATAAATTGCAATATACAAACCACCTCATTAATCATCTTTAAAAATGACCTAATGTGATTTAGGTAACATTAGTTGGGACTTGTTTTGCTTTGTAGTTGACATGCCACTACCCAAGAGTAAGTTTGAGTGATACGTGTTATACTTTTGAATCTTTGATTGAGCAGTTTGCTCTACCTTCACTACATAGCAATTCAAAAGAAAGAAACACAAACAAGGGACAAAGATAAAAAGAAGCTCACTTCAATTCAAAGTTGAAGAAAACCACACCCCAAGTTTCCTCATTGATGTCCTGTATAAAAATACATTGTCTTTTCCTACATTGTCTTTCTGAACCAGATTGATCTTCCAGCAGTATTTTTCTGAACCATGTCGTTTCCAGCAGTCCAACTACAGATCCTCGATCACTATGTAAGTCATCCACCCACCCTTTTCTTTGGATAATTCTAAACTTATTTTATGAAAATCTTCTAAGCTTTTGGTTGAGATGGTCATACTTAGTATCAGAGTCGGGCTAAGCAAGATGTCTTCTTTCATATCTCAGCAGTCCCAATATTTATTTTATGCAAGATGAAAGAGGACTTATAACATCATTTGTGAGGGGGCGTGTTAGATTGCTTTTTGTTGAGATTCTTCCACAGTAACATTAATTGTATTTAGAAAAATTACATACGTACGTTTAGTTAGTTTACGGAGAAGTAGGTAGAAAATGTTATATGCATTTGGCTTCAAATAAGCCTTTTCTATGTTGTTTGGATTTTTGCAACACAAAAAATTAAAAAGATGATGTATTGAACATTGGCAGGTGGTCATTGACAATGGAATAATTGAAATGACAATATCAAATCCAGATGGGATCGTGACAAAGATCAAGTACAATGGAATTGAAAATCTGCTTGAAGAAAGAAACACCGAAGACAATCGAGGGTACGCCTATTATAACTTTGTCTTCTAAATCTAAACCCTTACTTATAGTTTTTGGGACAATTATGGAGTATTTTTGTGCAGGTACTGGGATCTCAACTGGAGTGAAGTTGGAACTCCTGGAACAACTGGGTTTTATGATAGGTAAATTTGTGTTCGATGAGCTAACTATAGTTAAGCTTGGAACTCTCCAAATAGGTCAATAAGATTACTACATGTTAGCAATCTAACTAGTTTCAACTTTTTTTCAAATTTGGAATAAAATTTCAAACAAAATTTTAAAATGAATGCATAATCGTAAGACGGTCCTACTAACATAGGTTGGTTCAAGTGGTTTGGTACTTGTTCACCTTAAGTAAGGTTTCAAGAAATTCGTAAAACCCCATGCAGGATTAAAGGGACGAGCTTCAAAGTTATAGTAGAAGATGAAGAAATGGTAGAATTATCCTTCACAAGGACATGGGATACCTCCCTTAAGGGAAAATTTGTTCCCTTGAACATCGACAAAAGGTGCCTTATTCTCAATTCTTCCTCATATTTTTTTACTATCTAATAAACAATTGATGTGTTGGTACAGGTTCATAGTGCTCCGGGGTTGTTCAGGATTCTATTGTTATGGTATTTACGAGATGTTAAAGGATTGGCCGGGCTTCAATCTTCCTCAAACTAGGATTGTTTTCAAGCTCAGCAAAGATTGGTATGGCTTTAATTAATGTGTTTCTTCTTTGGGTTTTTCTCCAGCTATTTATATATATATATATATACACAAATGCTCGAGATATGTGTTTGGATAATCCACTTTCATACGTTTGTTAGAATTCGGAACACTTGATGATGATATATATGTGTGAATGTATATAATCATGATGAACGTACAGGTTCCAGTACATGGTTGTAGCAGATAACAGGCAAAGGAAAATGCCTCTTCCAGATGACAGGGAACCAAGTAGATGCCAAGTGCTAGACTTCCCTGAAGCTGTCATACTTACTGACCCAGTTGAGGAAGAATTCAGAGGAGAGGTAACTATTTACGTTTCTTTTACTGTATCCTTTGGATGAGGCGGTTTTACTCTAGAGCTTACATATTTAACCGCAAGTCATCTTATGTAAGATCGTCCCACTATAAGATAATTTCTTAGTCATAGTAAAATATTCTGAAATCACTTCTAACTCACCACAATTTTACGTTAGGCAGTCTAATGGTAGAATTTGCAGTATTATTGGTAAACCGTTAATGATCTGGTTGTATGGTGAAAAAGGTGGATGACAAATATGAGTACTCGTGCATGGACAAGGACCTACAAGTGCATGGATGGATATGTATGGATCCCCCCACCGGGTTTTGGCAAATTACTCCTAGCGATGAGTTTCGTACTGGTGGGCCCCTCAAACAAAACCTCACCTCTCATGTTGGCCCTGTTAACCTCGCTGTGAGTTGCTATTGTCGATACGTACAGTTTTATTATGTTCAATTCTGTTCTTTGAATGAAATAAATAAAATTGATATTCTTAGTTACCAATCCATGTCAGACTTTTGCAAATTATAATATAACCAAATCCGAGTTTAATATGTAGCATGTTCTGTGGATATGATTCCTGAACACATGGGGATTTCTTTTTCAGATGTTTTTGAGTGCCCATTATGCGGGGGAGGACATGGTGGCTAAATTTGCTGAAGGAGAGGATTGGAAAAGGGTATTTGGTCCGGTCTTCATGTACGTCAATTCTGTGCCCAAGGAAGTTGATTGGCATTGGTTGTGGGAGGATGCTAAGGAGCAGGTTCGTTTGCATTTTTCACTGTCACTTCTTCATTTGGTTTTGCTACTTGCAGACATATTAACTTGCCAATCAAACACAATTTTACAGATGTTGGTGGAAACCGAAACATGGCCCTATTCGTTTCCAGCTTCAGAGGATTATCTAAAATCAGATCAACGAGGGAATGTCATCGGTAGATTGATGGTCCATGACAAGTCAGTATTTCCATTTACTGATAACCCACTTCAGATGAATGTCTTATAAGATTATTATGCATTATTTCTGTTCTTAACTTATATATATGGGTCTTTGATCTCAAGGATTCTTACAGCTGATAATCCAAATCTATGCAGGTATGTAAGTGATGGGCCTATTCCAGCTTACGGTGCATATGTGATTTTAGCTTCCCCAAATGATGCCAAATCTTGGCAACTCCAAGGCAAGGTGATAACTGATAACCAATTAAACTTAACCAGTTAGAGTCTGTTCAATTCGTGGGTAAAATAGGGTAAAGTTAGGTTTCTGTTAATTTTTAGCATGTTTCAGTAAGTTTCTACCTACCCATAGTTTACCTCAGATAATGATATTGCCCCACTCTATGTATGCCTCGTCAGGGCTATCAGTTCTGGACACAGACGGATGATGCTGGTTATTTCGTGATCAACAATGTAAGGGCAGGAGACTACAACCTGTATGCCTCGATTCCCGGCTTCATAGGAGACTACATATCTGACAACATCATCTCTATAACTCCAGGTCTTTCATCTCCTTCTTTTCACATACCATTGCTAGTAGTTCCAGAATTTCACCAATTAAACTGCGTGTTCATTGTTGTTATTGTTGTATGTATTGACGACAAAGAATGATGAACCAGGTTGTGAGATGAAAATGGGCGACATTGTGTGTGAACCTCCAAGAGACGGACCGACATTGTGGGAGATTGGTATTCCTGATCGAACAGCTAGAGAATTTTACGTTCCTGATCCTAATCCTAAATATGTCAATAGACTTTACCTCAATCATCCAGACAGGTCAGTAATTAAAGTAGGCAATTCCAACTGCAATTGCTTTGATTTTTGTCTGAAATATAATCTTACGAGCTTGTAAGTTGTAAGTTAAGGTTTTGTTTGTGTGGGTGTACATTGAACAGGTTTAGACAGTATGGTCTATGGGAAAGATATGCAGAATTATATCCTGAGAATGATCTAATTTACACGATTGGTGTCAGTGATTACCAGAAAGATTGGTTCTTTGCTCAAGTTACACGGTGAGCCAATGCTTCACATTTTCGTTGGCAAACATTGACGGATTTCTTTCTAAAATTGAACTCATTGGAAAACCTACGTGGGCACTAAATCAAATCGAAAAAAAATGATTGATGATTATAGGAAAAAAGGCGATACGTTCCAAGGAACAACATGGCAAATCAGGTTCAAACTAGACAACCTCAACCAAAATGGAGTCTACAAACTCCGCTTGGCGCTTGCATCTGCAAATCTTGCAGAATTACAGGTAACATTTTTGCGAGTCTATGTATACATAATACATGTAATGTAATGTCATTATGCACCAAACTATTGTTCTCTAATGCATATGTATTTCTATGGGCGAATGATATGTAGGTTCGGGTGAATGACCCAACGACAAATCCACCAATATTTACAACAGGATTGATAGGAAAAGACAACGCGATAGCAAGGCATGGGATTCATGGGGTGTACAAACTTTATAGTGTAGACATTCCAGGTGATAAGCTCTTAAAAGATGACAACACAATCTTCTTGACTCAGGCCATGGGAGGGACCCCTTTAGTCGGCATCATGTATGACTACATTCGCCTTGAAGCCCCTTTGGATTCTAATCCAACTTAATTAAATTCAGCTAATTTGAAGGAGATGATAGCAGAAGACTTTACTTTTTTTTATGTTGATTTTTAAAATTTTCATATCTATTGTTATACATGTACATATGTTCTTCCATTCCTAGCTACCATGTACATGTAAATTCATAGACAAATAAACAACTACAATATTTGTTTATTAATTAATGTAACTTATTTCAACAAATATGCAACCAAAATTTCACTGTTATACGTACAAATAGTCTAGTGGTTGATTCACTTTTTATAAAGTCTATAAAATGGTCGCAAGGGTATTATACTATCTAAAATAATATACTCAAGCCTATGAAATAATGTTCAAATAACTTGGAGTATGCAATTAAACTAAGAAAGATTGAACGTTTCAAATATTAGGTTTTCATGCATCATAAAAGTGCATAAGCTAACTCAAACAAAAGCAATAGATATTTCAAATGAGGTATTACAGAGAAAAATATTGTACTTCTTACTTATCTTGACATTCATATAAAATGATCATAAGGGTCTTATACTATCTGAAAGAATGTACCAATGACTTTAAAATGAATTTCAAAAATTTAAAGTAGGAACAATCATTTAAAACCTATTGTAATTTATGTAAACAAAAAGAAAACAAACACAAAAAGAACTCCCTCCACCTTAAAACACTTTTTATTATTTTGTAGTCATTATTCATGCAATTTTAATTTATCTATAATTAATGATTTCTGACAACATTTTTTTGTAGAAAATATAATATTTTTTTAATAATATTTTTATTATGAAGCTAACGACATCAATTTTATGTATGAATCATTATACAAATTAAGATATTAACGATTAAAATTTTTTACACGAAATTCTGAACGACAGATTAAAAAACAGATGGAGTTGGTGGGATTTAAAATTTCATAGGGCTCAAGCTTTTAAATTAAATTTTTTTTACAGTTTATGTTTAAGTGATTCATCATATAAAATTTACCATCTATAACAAATATACTCGGATAAAGGCTAATGTTACGATTTTTAATAAAATTATTACAGTAAATAGAAGATTACTAAGAGGACCCTTTGTTAAATTAAACGATAGTATATAAGTTCAAAAATTATAAAAGCGTACCCCTAATATTTTGCACTTGAGAGGAAGAGAAAAGAGAAGGCGCCCACACCGCCTCTCTGCTTCCCTCGCCGCCCACCGGCGCTCTCTCCTCCTCTTCCTCTGCCTCTCTCTCTCTCTCTCTCTCTCTCTCTCCACTGAACTTCATAAGCTTTTCGGGGAGTTTTCCGGCGACATTGGTAGCAACCCAATACTCTTTTTAACCACCGCCGGAAAACATGGCGACGGTGAAGGAAGCTCAGTCTGTCAAGTCTCTCAACACTACTCCCGGCCGTCGAAACCGCCGCTTTGTGGTAAGTTTCCTCTCCCTCGCTCTCTCTTAAACCCTGCTAAAACCCTAATTAATTAACTCCCCTCTTTCCCCCAAACTAAATTCTGCCTGTGTTTGCTGTTAAATTACACTGCCCTTGTTTGTTTTGACATTCAATTGCTTTCAATGTGCAGTTCAAATCATTCGCGCAAAGAATTGAAGAGCTAGACGTTGATGTATACCGTAGCCTTGATAGCATTAAGCCGGAGCCTTCTTCTGGGTCATCCTTTTACTTGGATTGCCTAATTCAGTGGCGGGTATGTATATGCACCTCCCATTGTTATCTTCGCGATTATTACTAAATAATGATATGAGAGTTTCAGTATCTAAACCCTAACTTAATAGCAGGGGCGTACATGAGAAAGCATGTAACATTCAGTGGTAGGCTTTTGACAGTAGCAATGGTGGCTTTGAGGTCTAGCTCAATTAGCTGTGTTGTGGGTAGGGACTAGAAACTAAAACAAGTTTTAAAAGTGTATGCTAAATAATTTAACTTATTTGAGCATTGAGATTGGATCATAGGTCAGCATGTGAGTTTATTTGTGCATGATATGTTAATTTTTCCAGAATTTTGTGGGTTTGAATAAGGCTACTGAACTATGCAAGCTCAACTTATGGGATTGCCTCATTTTTTTTCCTATTGATATCACACTCGGGGAGCATTCTTGAGCGGAGTATGTAAACACCACTGAAAGAATTAGGGCTGGTAGCCCTGGTAACTAATTGCTAGGCTCGTTCCCCCTCTTTTGTTGTACCTAGTATGCTGATTAGAAGGAATCACAACGTAAAAACCTTTAACTTTTATTATTTTTTCCACCGGGATCTAAAAGGCGCATGAAAGGTGCTCAAAGGGCACCTTTTGTGGGCTTTTTGGATGAACCTCTCCTAGCCTCGCCTCACCTCACCGTATTTGAGGCACCGGCGCCAAGGTCTGTGCCTCTTGCCTCACTGCACCTGGGCATGCCTTTTTAAACTAAGCTGATTAACTTGGAGTTAAGCAACGAATTCTCTTGGCACCGTATGCTTAGTTTCAGTGAAGTTCTTGAAGAAAACTTAGCCCATATAGTCCTTAGCATTCCTAAGTAGAGCATCTTTGTTGTAGAATTGTCCAGAAATTTTGTTTTTTATTTGAGCCGGTTCATGGAATATATCTTTTTGTTGTATAATTGTCTTGAAATTTTGTTTTATGAATGAGGATTATCAATAATGGCATCAAGGTTACATGTAGTCATGCTTTGCGTAAGACTCCAATATGAACCAATGTGGAATACGTGTCCCCACCCACCCCGCGAAAATACGGCACTTGACCCTTCAAATTGCAATAAAAATATACAACTTTTTTTTTTTTTTTGAAAAATAGCTGAGTCCAACACCATATCTTTGTCCATAGCCTTCTCATACTCCAATTGCCAGTTGCACGGTTTATTTTTGAAATGGTATCAGTGTTCGCACGACGATGGCACAATATTTCCTTGGTGTACCTTTTGCAAGGTTAATAACAGTATTCGCACAAGTTACATAATAATGGCACCTTGTTTATATGTATAGTCAACGCTCGTTGTCTTCGGAGTTATTTATTGTTCTTTTTGTCCTATTCTGAATCCGTTGTTTGAACTTATTTTGTTTGTGACTTTCAGGAGTTAAATACTGCGGAGGATTTTATTTCATTCTATGAGGAAATGTTTCCCCTGGTACAAACCTTGCCTTTGGTACTGTTACACAAGGACTTGATAATTTCAAGCCTGCGCTCGAGGTTACAAATGAAAGCACGCCTTTCCTTGGAACCCATTCTCCGGTTTGTTACTCAACCCTGAACTTTTAACTATGAAGTTGAGCTAGTCGAAACAGTTGATGAGTCATTTTCAATTGACGTTTTAATTCATGAGATTGATGTTTTACTTTTACAGGTTGACTTCAGAGCTATCTAGAGATCTGCAGCAAGACTTCTTGCCGTAAGTTAATTATTTTCCGTAGAAAGCATGCTGACTAATTCCTGGAGTTTCCTTTAGGTTTGGGATCAGGGTTTGATTGACCTTTCCTGTGTTGTTTGCTTGTTTTTAGCACCAGACTTGTTCTTGCTGATGGAAGTTGCCATCTGATGTGTGTTTGGCAATATAGTGGTTAAAGCTGCATGTTGTCTGTGCCCTTGTTATAGCAGCCTGTCTTGCATGCCTATGTAGCTTTCTATATCTTACAGTGTGATGAATCTCTCCCGGGTCTCTTTCCTTTTGTTTGAGCTTAATACCACCATCCTTGAATGAGGAATTGGCTGGTTTGAGCTTGATGCTGATCTTTGCGGAGATGGGGATCATATTGTTCTATATAAGCTGGGTGTTTCTGTGCAACATGATTAGGTTTTTTGATTTTTATTTGTTTCCTTTTTCAAATTATGGGTTGAGTTACCAGGGGGAGGGGTTGGTAATTAGTAATGATGCTTTTACACAAAAAGACACAAGTTTTGTATAGCCTTGCTGTTCAAATAATTCTTTTGTTTTTCAAGAAACAGCCTCTTTGCTAATGAGGGGCAAGGGTGCATATGTCCATGTCTTCATGATGTTTCAAATGATTCCACACTGAGCTGTTATCTGTGCCTCTTGCTCTCCTGATTTAACATTTTTTACAATTTCCCTGTGAACCTTTCCCAGCTTTCTGCCAGCGGTCATTGAATCTTATGTGGGTCTTCTTGAAGATGGTGCTGACCGGGAACCTGAAATTATTGAGCAGGTAAAGGCATTGACATTGTACGGTAAGAAGTTTGTTTTAGTTCTGGCTTCCGAATTGATTCTGAGTGAGTTTCTCACTGTAATGCAGATTTTTACCTCATGGTCTTATATAATGGTGTACTTACAGAAACATCTAATTCCAGAAATTGTTCATATTCTCAAGTAAGTGGAATTGTTCTTTGAAATCATATTCTTTTCTTGCTAATGTAGGGGGAATGCAAATTTCAAACTTACGTATTTTCTGCCTGTTTCTCTTAAATCTTAATAAATATGCTGGATGGCTGCCATTTGTTTTGTCTTTTCGTGATTGTTTAGGACTATCAGTATTTGTTTGATGGCTGCCGCAGACCTGTATAATGAATTCCCTTTTATTGGTTAGTATTGTTTCTAAACTGCTTCCTTCTCTCTGTAGACTCACACGGCAACTACGATATTACCCGAAAGATTTTGTCCAAGAGTTTATGGCTGAAGCAATGTCATTTTTGCTGAGAAATGTGCGTGCTGAACCACTTTTTAGAAAAGGTGATCTTGGATGCTTTTCTGCTTGCTGTATGGTACTGATATGTGGGGTTTTTGTAGCATGTCTGTAAATCAGAGTGCGGCTTTTTAAAGCTCTATCATATTCAACCTTGGGCTGCTATAATCATCTTGTTATGCTGGCATCATGTATTAATTCAATTGTCATTTTCTTCGCCTTCTGAATTTCAAATCTACCTCTTTCCTTAACCTTCCCATGCTTCATGATATATTGTGAAGTCGAAGGTGGTCCAGAGGGGTCTTTGAGAAAAGCCTCAATGCAACTCTCATTAGTGGACTCCCCTAAGTAGAAGGTGGTCCAGGTGCCACCGTGCCAGACTCATGTTCTGGTTCTCTAACTAGGGGGTGGGCTAGAGTTGAAGAAAGAGGTGGTCCATCCATCATGCCCTTTCGTATAACCTATCGCTCTCTGTGCTGGGTTAAGACTCCGGGCTGCATTCTTTTGTATGTGTGTCACATCCCCCGGTTTCCCCTTTTTTTTTTCAATTTTTTGTTTTAGTTATGTGAAACTTTTGTTTAAAAAAACAACATTCTTGTTAAACTTCAATGCCAGCCCAATCCTTAAATTCTCAGACTTGATTTATATGAAGTTCAGTGTTCTTGACCAGTGACATGCCTGCCTTGTTTACTGAGCTGTTCTTTGCCTACCAGCTTCATTAGTTGTGGCTGTGCTAGCCTGGAGTGGTGACTGGACCATTTTGTAAATAAATTTGTTTTTGATTAAAAAATTTTTGCACTTTGTTTTAGAAGCAACATAGAACTTTCATGCTTGCTTCATTATCTTAGTCATGGTTGTTATTTAGCAGGTATAATAAAGGTTTTATCTGAAGCTGCTAGAATGCAATCTGATGCCCGAAAGTCCGCGGTTAGTGCGCTGCTGTGGCACATAATGAGAGGGACATCATCCAAATTTCACTCAAGAGCTGAGCGTTTGGTGCGGTTGTTGATAGGTCATAATATATTAGGCAACGATAAGTTCACTCAAGGTAGTCAATGTTCAGATCACCCTTCCATGTTCCGCCTAAGAAAACAAATAAAACGAAAAAGAAGTGACTATCAGGCTTCAATTTTCCATCTTCAGTTTCTGATTGTCTGTTTATTCCCTGAGGAAGGACATACTCCTATTTATTTAACTATAATAATATATGCCTGCAGGATCTGGCACTGTTACTGATATTGTGATTGCTGCTTTTGAAAGATCATGTATGGAGTTGAATAATGTGGAGTTGAGGCTGATGTGGGATCGCTTTTTTGAGGAAATCAACCAACGTATTCATGGTGGATTTTCTTTGCATTTATCTCATTTGTTATCAGTGGTTATATCAACTATCACAGTGGACCGTGGGAGAAAACTTAGTGGTAAGTCGTGAGGTTTCTACTTGCTACCTGGATAATTTAGTGCTTTGTGTTCTGTGCTGTGAATCCATATGATTTACTGGTGACAATTGTGCTCTAATATACGGGCAGATCACAAGCGATTGCTGAAACTAGTAGATTCGCTCGTGGAGGCTTTTATCATTCCTTCTAATGTCGGCGAAAAAGAGGTGCCTGAATCTGAGGCTTATGATAAGATCCTCCAGCTCATGCTAGGCACTCTCGATGTCATTCACAGTTCTGGTGATGAGGCTATCATCTCTAGCATTGCTGTGCGGTGGGCTCCAGCATTTCAGTTAAGGTGCTTCAGGTATTTTGCCTTATTCGCGTTAGTTATTTAGTTTTTCTTATTGGCCCTTATGCCTCCTTGTCTTGATGTGGCTTTTATTAATTAGTGATTTTGGGTATATAATCTCAGTTTGCTGCCATTTTTGAAAGAGTTGCTTCAGAAGGACTATGCTTTACTTCCATTCCAAAGTAATATTATAAGGTACTGTTTCATGGAGTTATCTGATGTGGATAAAGTCTTCCTCCTTTATTTTTATTTATTTATTTGTTTATATCAGTTATATCAGTTAACTGATGTGGTCTTGTATTTCCACAGAGCTTTGTCAACTTTGGTGGAGATGTCAGAGCAGGAAGGGGTGGATCTGATGCTGACTTTCTGTGAGGCTATGGAAGTTAAAACAGGAAGGTACAGCATTGTGGAAGGCATTGGGGAGGATGTGATTTCAAAGATTTGTTGTTTCTTTCGAGGGGTAATTGCTGGCTGGATTAGTGTGTTAAATAATGTGAGAAATGGAGATCCGGCTTATAATAAAGTGGAGGGGGGGAAATTGGCTTCTCTTTGGGGAGCTGTATGTTGTGCCCCTCATCTTTTGTCTACCGAAGACTGTGCTTCATTGATGATCCTAGTGGATGCACTTGATCAACTGTTAATCGTTGAAGCAGGTATAACATCATGGCTTTGTGGTCGTGCTGTCTAACTTGATGACTGAAGTTGAATGTGTTTCTTTCTATCTCTGAAATATGAAGCTGCATGTTCATTATTCGTGCAATTCTGCCATGCACATTTTCTGCTTCTGTCTTCTGCGCTAATCTGAGTCTTAGATGCTGTGGCCTGGCTTTCATTCACGCATTTGATCTCTGTATCCAGATGATCTACTTGGGATTTCTTCGCAAATGTGGCAAAGCATCATTGGAGCTGCTTTAAATGGTTATCATAGGGCTGGAGGTGGTGTGAGAAATGAATCTGAGCATACCAGCAATATTTTGCGCCTTGCAAAAAAATACAAATCATGTAGACAAATATTGTCAGCAGTAGCAGATCATTTGGATTCAGTTTACGGGTATGTTATTTTTCAAATGGTATCTTACAGCTCTCCAGAACCATCTAATTTTACTATATTTTAATGCCTTCTGTAATCTATATCTGATTGCTTCCGTCTGATGCTCGGGCTTTAATGTTAGGCCTGCACTCGAATCTCTATCTGATGTCAAGGCAATACATCCAGAGCTTCAAGCAGGAAAAGTGTTGGAGGCCTTGAATGTATTTGCAGAGAATCTATACAATCCTGACAAGGGTATTCGTGTTTCCACTCTTAGAATATTGTGCCATTTTGAATCTCTGAACTGTGAAGCGTCCAAATCAAAGCAGCTTGAAGAGCAGCATATGGACATGGACGGATCTGAAACAAATCATGCCAATAATAGATGCGACAGTGTAACATTTCTGTATATTTTTCTGGATGGCTATATTTTCATGCCAATCTGCCCTCTCTCGATTTGTTAAATAATTTTCTTGGTTTTTCTTTTTTTGGGGGGTCATTTCAGGTGCTAACACTTCTTCTCACAATTGAGCAAACTCCGATCACAGTTGCGACTAGCAGAAAGCTTACACTTCTAGTTGGAAGAATACAAACATGCATTTCTGCTTCCAGGGTTTCTGAAGCCTATATATTGCCTGCGATTTATGGCGTTGTTGGAATCCTGTACAATCAGTTTACAGACCTGTCAAATTCTGCAAAAGAGTGCATTTCCGTAATGATTGGGACATATCCTGGGCTTCTATGGGATAGCTTTATTGGTTTTCTTCAGCAATGCCAGGCCAAATTCCTGAAAAGTTGTGCACCAGATGTTAATGCTATTGCAGAATCGTTTAATGAAGCCAATGGTTTGGGCCTTATACTTTCCCTTCTGGGTTTTGTTTGATTCTTTGAGTTGTCAATATCTATAAAATCTCATGTAATTGGATTGAGTATTTCTCTGATGTTTCATAGTTTTTGTAAACTGATAACTTTGATATGCAACAGAAAAAGATATGGTCGGTTATGAACATATGTAGGTTTCACATGCCTGCAAGGTTTCTTGTTTCTGTAGATTTCTAATTATGCTGCATCTTCAGGCACAGATTTGCTCAAGCATGAATCTTCCGGAGCTGATTTGCTCAAGCGTTTCCACTCATTTTACGGCTCAGCAGTGGATGACAGATCCTACTCCTTGATTTTGTCTCTACTTCTTCAAGCTTTGCAAAAGATTCATGTGGTTGCAGAATCTCATTCCCGGCAAATAGTACCATTGTTTTTGAAATTTTTGGGCTACCAAGATGAAGATTCAAGGTTGCTCATTTTGTTCTGTGCTTTCATTTGTTGCAACTGCATTTTATGTGTCGTGGTGTTTCAGAAGATTCTCATGTGAGTATCGTATCATCGGTCTGTGTTGTAGAGTGGGATCTTTTGATGCACAGATTTGCCGAGGGAAGGATTGGAAGCTTGTCCTATTGGAATGGCTGAACCTGTTACAGATGATGAAGAATTCTAGATCATTTTACCGTAGCCAACTATTGAAGGAAGTTTTGGTGAATAGGTTTGTGGGACTTTGAATCATAATTTTCTGTCTACTTGTGTTTTCCCATATGCCTTTGAGTTTCAGTATTTGACGTGGATGAGATCTCCAGGCTTCTTGATGACAATGATGCTGAGACACAGACAAAAGTTTTGGATTGTCTGTTAAACTGGAAGGATTCTTTTCTGCTCCCTAATGAGAAGCATCTGAGGAACCTTATCAACTCAAAACTTTTGAGGGAAGAACTTGCTACTTGGAGTTTGTCCGAGGAGTCTAATTTGATAGAAGCTGAGCACAGGAGACAGCTTGTTCCTCTTGTTATTCGACTGCTTATGCCAAAGGTTATAAGCCTGAGAACTGTTGCATCGCGGAAGGTAAAAGGTTAACATGTCTATGCTTCGTTGTTCACAATGACAGATATGTTGCTTCCTTTCTCTACTCATCATCCCCTTTACCCTCCATCTGTTTGCTTTATCACAGCATGCCAGCGTGAACAGTCGAAAGGCAGTTCTGGGATTCATTGCTCAACTACATGTTGATGAACTTCCTCTTTTCTTCGTACTGCTGGTGAAATCTTTACGAATAGCAGAACATGGCACTCATGGTGCTGAAAATTGGATTTGGAACCCAGAAAATCACATTATGGAAGACTTCCAACCATCTGCTTTCTTGAATGATTTTACCAGGGATAATATATTGGCTGTTCCCTGTAAAAAGAGACAAGGATTTCTACATGTTGTTGCAGAAGTTTTCGGAGTGTTTGATGCCTCTCATATCAGGCCATTCATTGATCTCCTAATGGGCTCTATTGTGCGAATATTGGAAAGCTGTGCTTCAGTTCTACACAGTGGAAGTGATGAACAGTCCGCCAACCTGGACGATGATAATGTGGCTGAGACTCCGGTACGTGAAAGAGTTGACCAAATTCTGAGACATGCATGAATGCTAATAGGGGTTGAAATTATTATCTGTTCATGTTAATCATATATTATACACAAAGTTTTTGGTGTCCATCATCATTTCTAATTTTAACATGGTTTAGTTTCTTAATAGGTTTGGTTCAATCGAGTCAAATGATCAAGTACATTTGCCCTTTGGCTTTTCGCTAGAAATTGACGTGCCTTTAAAATATACATATCTTAATTTGTATAATGATTCATCATACAAAATTGATGTCATTAGATTCGTAATAAAAAATACTATTAGAAAAGTATAATATTATAATTTTTTATAAAAATTTTATAATAGAAATTATTGATTAAAATTGGCACTGAAAACCGTAAATGACAGATAAAAAAGAACGGAGGGAGTACCTTATTTTCTGCTATATCAGTTCTCTGTTGTACAGTTATATTGTTGTGGCCTGTAAGCTTGTAGCCTTCAACTAGTTATCTCATCTGCTGAAGCTCTGTTGTAACCTGTTTACTACTAAAATTAAATAAGGTTATCTTTCTTATTAAATCTATGAATGCATGTGCAGACCGGTGCGGCTAAGGATATGAGATCCTTGTGCTTGAAGATTATATCTCTTGTTCTGAATAAGTACGAGGACCATGATTTTGGCTTGGTGTTCTGGGATCTGTTCTTCAAGTCTGTAAAGCCTTTAATACATGGATTCAAGCAGGAGGGTTCTAGTAGCGAGAAGCCAAGCTCTTTGTTCTTTTGCTTTCTTGCCATGAGCCAAAGTCAGAATCTTGCTCCACTCTTGTGCCGAGAAAAGAACCTGATTCCAGACATTTTCTCAATGCTGTCGGTGCCAACAGCATCTGAAGCCATAGTCTCTAGTGTACTCAAGTTTACTGAGAACCTTTTAAATCTTGAACTTGAGCTTGGGGTTGAAGAAAATGTTGTCAGGGAAGTTTTACTTTCAAACCTTGACATCCTCGTGGATAGCTTGCATCATGTTTTCCACCTTAACCCTGAGAAGAAGAGGTACGAACTGCAGACTTAACATGCTGGATGCATTATTATAGTTTGTGAGAAACCCAGTATAGATCATGATTCTAGTTGGTCCAAATATTCTTGTTTGCTTCATTCTGGTCAAGCACCTGTGTGTACTTTATTCTTTCTATTTTTGCTTAAAGCATCTAATGCTTATTGAAGGTGCATTTTATCATTTGACAGACTGGAAGCCAGCAGATCATAGTCTGAGTGTGATGTCATACGTGAATAAGCTGTTAAGTGCAACTTTTGATGTTGCTACAGCATATGGGCCCAAGTGTACCTCCCCTTGGCTCCCATTTTTTCTTCCTTCTCTTTCTATTTTGTATTGTATTGGTTGTTGGCACTGTTGTGGACTTAGCATAAAGGTAGAGTTTATTAGCTGAACAGAAATGTTGCTTTTTTCCTCGGTGGGTTTGGAAGGAGAGGAATTCTTGGATTTTTGAGGGGGGACTTGAACTTTAAATGCTTTTGAACTTAATTTTTGAAAACTTTATTGGTTGGTGTATTAATGTAAAGTTTTTGATGATGGTACCAAGGTCAGAGCCTAGGGGTTTGGGGTATTGGGTTTGAAATTTTCACCTTTGCTAGGTGTGAACATGCTTTCTTCTCCGGAGATTAGTTTATGTGATTGCATTTATGGAACAATATTTAATAGTGTTGTTTTTCTTCACCTCATCATTCTTTCCCTATGTATGTCTTTGTTTCAGGAAATTGCTCAAGCATCCTGGAGAAACTGTGCTGAGAGTTTTCAAATTGTTGTCAAAGTTCATAAAGGATAAATCAGCTGCAAAGAAATTCGTGGACATATTACTTCCACTTGCATGTGATGGAATTAAAAATTCTGGTTAGACCCTAGCTTTTCTTTTTCCTGTGCAGGTCCTTTTTTCATTTCGTTTTAGTCTAAGCCATATCTTTTAATATTGCTTCCTCTTTGGCAGATGTATGTATGGAGGCTTTGCAGATTCTCAAAGAGGTTATTCCAGTATTAGAACGTGAAAGTACCTCTACAATCTTAAGGGCTGTATCTCCCATTCTTATTTCTGCTCGTCTGGATATACGGTTGTCTGTCTGTGATCTCTTTGATGCCCTTGCTGAGAATGAAACATCTTTGCGCTCCATGGTAATTTTTTATCTTCTGTTTTCATCTCTTAATCGTTTAAGGGAGCTTTGATGGTTTGATTTATTGATCATTTATGGAATTTTTGGTGGCCTCTTCTTGGCTTGTGCAGGCTAAACTTGTACGTGAATTAAATGCAAAGTCGGCAACAGAAATCGATGCCCTTGATTTTGACATTATTATGAATGCTTATGATCAAATTAGTGAGAACTACTTCGGAGGCATTCCAAAGGATCAAGCAATAGTGATACTCTCACATTGCATTTTCGACATGATGTCTGAAGATTTGACATTACGCCAACGGGCATATGGGTCGCTGCTCTCATTCATTGATTTCTCTGCTCTGTTAGTTGGTGACAGAGAGAAAAACGAAGAGCAGCAGATCATGACTGTTGATGACGTTTCTTGGATCGTGAGCAAGTTCTTTTTGAAACACATGGGAGATGCTATGAGCAAGGAAACAATGATGCGGAAGGTACCATATTTTCCCAAGGATCACACATATTGCTTATATTCTGCTTGGCTCTGATGTCCAGTTCATTTTGTAGACACTAAGCTTTACTTTTTTACTGCTTAATTTCTCAGAGTCCATTATGATAAATTTTTTCACTGTAGGGATGGATTGATTTGCTGCATAAGATGGTTGAGAAGCTTTCAGAGATTCCGACTCTTAGATCTCTGAAAGCGCTCTGCAGTGAAGATGCTGAAGTTGACTTTTATGAGAACATTGTGCATCTACAGGTATGTTTTGATGTCTGGCCATCATGTTGGTTCTTGATGTATGGTGTTTAAAAATGTATTCGGGTAATATATAAAAACTTTTATAAAGATGATCGGGGATAGGTCGGGGGGGTTTGGGTTCATTGGTGGGTTCATTCAATTTGTTTTTGCTTTTTTTTTTCTGATTGGGATGATTGGTTTGGGATGGTGGGGACAAACGGACTTTCCTTTTTCCCCTTGATGGGAATTCCTGTCAAAACAGGTCTCCAATGTATTCACGGAAGTGAATGCCACTCAGCATTGAATTTATTAACAGGAGGTATAGTTCATAGAATGGATGTCCTCTAATAGTTCCTAGACTCCTACAAAAGCAGGATCCACACTTGGAGTTGTTATTGGTGTATTTAGAAAGAGTTTCTGCAAAAGGACTCCTGCTTCTGACATTGTCTCAACACCCCCCCCCCCCCCTTGCGTGCACTTTGAGGTTGAAAGAAAGTTCTGTTCACATGCATACCTGTTGGTGTTAAACAAATCTCTGACTAAAAGTTCTCTTATGTAGGTTCATAGAAGAGCCAGGGCATTGCTTCGTTTTAGCGATGTCGTAGCCAGCGGACAGCTTCCTGAGGTACTTCAGTTTGCTTTTTCTCATTTTACTAGTTTTGTTTTTTGTTACATTCAGTCTTCTTACCAACTTATTTGTTCTTCTGTTTTCAGTTTATGTTGAGAAGAGTGTTTATCCCCCTCTTTTTCAGCATATTGTTTGATGCACAAACTGGGAAAGCTGAACATCTGAGAACTGCCTGCATCAATGCCCTTGCTTCTATTTCTGGTCAACTAGGATGGAAGTCCTACTATGATTTACTAATGAGGTGCTTCAGGGATATAGTAAAGAGGCCCGACAGGGAAAAGATCTTGATAAGGCTGGTTTGCTCAATCCTGGACCATTTTCATTTTTCAGCGACTTTTACAACACAAGATGAAAATGTTGCTAGTGGTGATTTGATGGATCAAGATCCACTGCCAATTACTGATGTAGTAATACCTAACAAATCCAATAATTCAGCCAATTTTTCTGACATTCAGTCATGTCTTGCTGGTACTGTGCTTCCAAAATTGCAAAAGCTGCTTGTTTCTGACTCGGAGAAAGTGAATGTTAGAGTCAGTCTTGCTATGTTAAAAGTTCTTAAGCTACTTCCTAGTGATAGAATGGACTCTCAGCTTCCCAGTATAATCTATCGCATTTCGAATTTTCTTAAACATCGTCTAGAAAGCACCCGTGATGAATCAAGATCTGCTTTGGCTGCATGTTTGAAGGAACTTGGATTTGAATACCTGAAATTCGTAGTGGGAGCTTTGAAGGGTATATTAAAACGAGGATTCGAAGTCCATGTTTTGGGATATACACTCCACTTTATCTTGTCAAAAGGTCTGCCTGATTCTGGAGGCGGCATGGTTGATTGTTGTTTGGATGAACTCCTCAGTGTTATAGATAATGACATTTTTGGTGAGGTAGCCGAGCAGAAAGATGTGGAAAAGATTGCTTCCAAGATGAAGGAGACTAGAAAACAGATGTCCTTTGATACCCTTAAGTTAATTGCTCAAAATGTGACATTTAGGACTCATGGCATGAAGCTGTTGTCACCAGTGAAAGCTCGTCTACAAAAGCATTTGACACCAAAGGTGAAGGTGAAACTGGAGAAAATGTTAACTCACATTGCTGAGGGGATTGAGAAAAACCCGTCTGTTGATCAGACTGATCTGTTTGTCTTCATATATAGCCTTGTTGATGATTGGCTCTCCTATGAGAATCGCAAAGCTGAAATTTCAGCTAAGGTGGAACCGACTAAGACAAGCAATGAAATGTTTGAGAAATCTCGTACATGGAATGAACTATTTTGTTCGCACCAGGTGACAGTGTTTGCTCTTGGATTGCTCCACAATCGTTTGAGACACATTAAGTTCGGTAGGGACAAAGAAAAACTTGTCTCTATGTTGGATCCCTTTATTAGGCTCCTTGCTTCTTGCTTGACCTCCAAGTATGAAGAAGTTGTCTCTATTGCCCTCAAGTGTCTCTTTCCCTTGATACGACTGCCTTTACCATCACTGGAATCACAAGCGGACATGATAAAAGGGAAGCTATTGGACATTGCTCAGAGTTCTTTTAGTGTGGAGAGTCCTATAACACAGTCCTGTTTGAAGTTATTGACAGCGTTACTTCGGAGCACCAAGATTACACTGTCTACGGAGCAGTTACATGTTTTGGTACAGTTTCCTGTATTTATTGATCTTGAAAAGAATCCTTCCTTTGTTGCCTTAACACTTTTGAAGGCCATTGTTCGGAGGAAGCTTATAGTCCATGAGATATATGATATTGTCACCCAAGTTGCAAAATTAATGGTAACTAGTCAAGAGGATGTCATTCGCAAAAAATGCAGTCAGATATTGTTGCAATTCTTGCTTAACTATCAACTTAAAGAGAAACGCAAGCAACAGCATATGGACTTCCTTATTGCTAATTTAAGGCAAGGCTCTTTCATAACTATACAAGATATTTGAAAATGGATTTCTAGAAGTATTTCATTTGTGCTATCTTATACTAAAGTTGACATTTTTGCAGGTATGAACATGCCACTGGCAGGGAGGCTGTGCTGGAAATGTTGAATACAATTATCAAGAAGTTTCCAGATGGTGTCATCAATGAGCAGTCACAGACGTTATTTGTCCATCTGGTGGTTGCTTTGGCCAATGATCGTGACAATCACGTCCGCTCCTTGATTGGCATAGTCATAAAGAGCCTTATTAACCGCATAAAATCGCAGTCACTTTCTTCCATTCTTGAATACTGTCTTGCTTGGTATTTGGGGGAGAAACAACACTTGTGGAGCACATCTGCTCAGGTATTTTACTATTTTTGCAATTGAAAATCTAATTATTCTATGTTTCTATAATGGGTGTTATGTTTGTGGTTCTTTTTGCTCCATATCACAAGTTCTCTTTTTTACTTTGATTTCTCAATTTGTGGTCAACATATGCTTTCATGTGCGAAGATAGCTTGCCTACTACACACCACTTCATTGCCCAGCTGCTAGAAGCCTGTGGGAATTAGCTTTGAGCTGTTTGGGCCTTCCCTGGCTCAATGAGATTCCAATTATTGGCGTGCGAAAGCTTTTTTTGTGAGAAGGGTCCAGTATAAAGTGTTCCGAGCCATTGCCTATGCTACTTTTTGGTTATTGTGGACGGAAAGAAATTGGGGACTTTTAATGGGTTTGAAATCTCTATTGAGTGGTTAGAGGATGATAAGTGGCCCAAAGCTATTCTTTTGGAAGGAGGGGAATTTTCCATTCCTCCTCTGTTGAGTATTTGATTTTCAGGATACCCTATTTTTGGGTTGTTACTAGGTTTTGCGGGATGCTTTTCAGCATCCTTTCTTTTGGGTTCCTCTATTTTGATGATTTTTCAACCTTTTTTTTTCCTTACCAAAAGTATATATTTGGTTGGATCAACAGGATAGGTATAGTTGAATTCCCTATTCCTACTTATATATTAAAAAAAGGAAGCTTTGTATTTTTCTATTTGCTTTAACTGTTTTGCTGAAGTTCTTGCCATGACTTTTAGAGTCATCAAAGTTTTCTGATGTATATCTTGCTGCAGGTTCTTGGTTTTGTTGTTGAAGTAATGGAGGGAGGGTTTCAGAAGCATGTAAGCAGTATATTGCCTGTGATGAGGAAGATTATGCAGTCTGCTGTAGCTGTGGTGAATGATGTGGAGCTGAATCTTTTCGAGCAAGAAACAATTCCTTTTTGGAAGGAGGCATATTACTCTTTAGTTTTGTTGGAAAAGATTCTTACACAATTCCCAGACTTATTTGTTGCAGGCGATGTTGAGGTAACTTGATAACCACCCCTTTCCCCTATAACTTGATGTTTTGTGATGCTCACATCATCACACTTTAGATAAGAGGATACCTTTGCTTAGTTAAGTGAATATAATATCAACTAATATGACACGTCAACCTTGAGCCTTTCAGGATATATGGCTATCAATATCCGAGTTGCTGGTGCATCCGCACCCGTGGATTTGTAACATATCGAGCCGTCTAGTGGCGTTGTACTTTGAGCAGTTGAAAAAGGCGGGAAGGAAAATGGGAACAACCACTCTGACAAGTACAAGCAGACTGTTCCTTATAGCCTCCTCTTTATGTCGCCTGGTAAAGGCTGAGCTCCCTGATAAAGGAGCTAGAGGGCATGTCAAGCGGAACCTTGCTTATGCCATTTGTGGCATACAATCATTGTTGTCTCAAACAGAGCACAAGGATCCTCGTGCATTTTGGCCTTCTCTCGATCCACATGAGCAAGGATGCTTTCTTAAAGCTTTTGGGTTGCTCGATGTCGAGGGGAAGAGTATTCAAGCATCCCTTACTTACGGGTTCGATAAGTTTGATCAGAAAGATGAGAATGATGTTAGCTCTATTCTTGTGTCTGGTTTGCTCAAAGCACTGGGGAAAACTGCCTTTCAAACGGAGGATATTCAGGTGGGATAGTAGTCGATTGTGAATCCCTAATTATTCTGCTCAACTCTTCCCAGTGTCTTATATGTATGAGTCGAATCACTGATGATGTTTTTATGGGTTATTTCAGGCTATGACAATCCTGGGCAGTCTCAAACTGATTGCTATGCAGATGAGCCAGGAAGATTGTCAGAAACATGCCATACAGTTGCTGCTGCCAGTCTACAAACTTTGCGAGGGATTTTCTGGAAATGTTGTTTCAGGTAAGCCTTTTCTTGTCCTTTTACTTGCCATTTTTTTTGTTACTGCTCATCAGTTGGATGAGTTTTTACTGATGGTGTGGTTTGGTGATTGAAATGAAACCCAGATGATGTAAAGCAGAGGGCAGAAAAAGTGCGGAAGAAGATGGAAGAAGCTCTGGGGTACCAGAAATTCGTGCAAGTTTACAGCGAGGTGAGGCGTAAACTTGGAGAAAGAAGAGATAAGAGGAAGCGAGAAGAGAAGCGCATGGCTGTGGTTGATCCCGCCCAGAATGCCAAGAGAAAGTTGAGGATGGCTGCTAAACACAAAGCCCATAAGAAGAGGAAAATCATGGCGATGAAAATGGGGAGATGGATGCGTTAGGTTTTGAGTTGGGTTAAATTAACACTAAGGATTCCCATTTCCTATTTCCTATTTCCTATTTCCTAAGAGGGAGGGAAGAAACAAACAGGATTAGTTTCTCTACTCACTTGTATAGATAGGGTAGTTTGGAGAGCAACTGTTGTACCAAAATTTTGTAGGAAATGCAATAGGCCAAACTCATTTGTATGCACCACTTGGATTGAGAGAGCATAATCTCCAGTCGCTTGTGAGCTGTGCTTTATTAGTATTTGTGCTCACTCTTTTCCAGGTTTCCTGAATACACATTCATATTTCCATGTTCTCTACGATTCTGAGTCGAACATCTCACCATCTTTAATGGTTCTTACAGCTATTTCAAACTATATACAAGTTATATGAGGTTAAGCCATGAGCAATATTACTAATTTATGATGTACAACAATTATACTGAGCCAAGTCCAGATGTATCTATATAATAGTTTTAGTGAGTTAAACCTAAATGTAAAAAGGAAATGCTGTTGAACAATACAATATTTTTAAGTAGTTGGTAATTTTAGTGGGTGTCTTAGGCGACAACTGCTTATAGATGAGTAGTAACTTAATATTAAAGTATAGAATACTCTTAATGAGTTGCACCCGAGTATATGTGAGTAGACATTACCAAGTTAATGATATGAGGAATGGATACAATACCCTTGGAGCATATACATAATTAGTGGAACTTGATCTTCTCTTTTAGTTGGCACACTCTTTCTCCTGCATTTTTTCTCATTCATTTGAGTTCTGGAACTCTGCAGATCAAAGTTCCACTAATTATGTTCCGTATTGCATATGCTCTTAATGAGTTGAATATACTACTACCTTCGTCTCACAATTCATGACGTTTTGGTAGAAAATCAGTATAATTCATTGACCATTTATTATTGACCAATATCCTTCCCTCTTTGTATTTAAAAAGCAAACAAAAAATTAGTACCCTCTCATAATCCCTTGAAAGCACACAAAGGATAGGAGTAGTTTTTAGGCCTAAATGACTAATAAATAATTAAAAAAGTGAAATATAAGGACAATTAAGTAGTATTAATTACTCCTAACACCTAAGTGAAAGTAATACGAAAAGAAAAACGAGACTAAAAAAACCCAGCAGCTACTGCCTTAAAGAGAAAAAGAGAAAAAGAGAAAAAGAAAGAAAGAGTGAGTCATGGACTCATGGTACAACACTATAACCCAGCAGCTACTGCCTTAAACCCTAGCAGTGTGCTCTTCGTGCGTCACTGAGACAGCCACCATCGAAGCTTCATCTGAAGCCTCACGGATCGATTATCTCTCGTCGGCAGTTCCTTTGATTCGTTCATCTCAATCTTCTCGAAATGTCGCACTTTTCTGGATCGAAGCTTCTGCATTTGAGGCCTAGGGTTTATTCGGGGTTCAGAACCTCGAATACCTCCCCTCTTTTCCTCAAAAACTTCTGTTCATCGACCACCGCGGACGAGCCATCTCCCGAATCTCAGCCCTCCGTTGATCAGATCCCAGAAGCTAGCGCTGATTCGGTGAAAATCGAGGGTTCAGACGATGTTCAACCCCAAACAGAGCAGAAACAGAGGACCCCGAGAGGTAAGCGTCGAGCCTCAGAAAAATTGGAGGATATAATCTGTAGAATGATGGCTAATAGGGCTTGGACTACCCGTTTGCAAAATTCAATTCGTAATTTAGTGCCCCAGTTTGATCAAACCCTAGTTTGCAATGTGCTGGACCGTGCTGGCAACTCTCAACACGCCCTCCAGTTTTTCCGGTGGGTCGAGAGGTCCGGCTTATTTCGACACGATAGAGAGACTCATATGAAAATTATTCAGATTTTAGGCCGAGCTTCGAAGCTCAACCATGCCCGGGGTATCCTTATGGATATGCCCAGCAAGGGTGTTCAATGGGATGAGGATATGTTTGTTGTCTTGATTGATAGTTATGGTGAGAAGGGCATTGTTCAGGAAGCTGTGAAGATTTTTCAGCAAATGAAGGAACTTGGTGTCGAAAGGACCGAAAAATCATATGATGCTTTCTTTAAGGTGATTTTGCGTCGTGGGCGGTATATGATGGCAAAGAGGTACTACAACAAGATGTTGGAAGAAGGGCTTGCACCTACTAAGCATACGTTTAATGTCCTGCTGTGGGGTTTCTTCCTTTGCCAGAAAATTGATACTGTGAATAGGATTTATGCGGATATGCAAAGCCGGGGGATTATGCCTGATGTGGTTACTTATAACACCATGATTAATGGGTATTATCGGGTCAAGAAGATCGAAGAGGCGGAGAAGTTTTTTGTGGAGATGAAGGGGAGGAATATCGCTCCTACTGTGATAAGTTACACTACTATGATTAAAGGCTATGTTTCCATGGGTAAGGTAGATGATGCACTTAATATGTTTGAGGAGATGAAGGGTTTCGATATCAAGCCGAATGATGTCACGTACACAACTCTTCTTCCTGGGCTTTGTGATGCAATGAAGATGTCTGAAGCTCAGGTGATCTTGCAGGAGATGGTTGACAGGCGCGTTCATCCTAAAGATAATTCAATCTTCATCAAGTTGATGACATGCCAATGCAATTCAGGTAACCTGGATAGAGTGTGAAGGCTTGAGTCTCTTTTGTTATGTTCCTTTTGTAAATGGATGACACCCATTTGTTGTCTTTGCAATATATTTTTTGATTACTTACCAAAACCAAAAATATTCAGGTAACTTGGATGCAGCTGCCGATGTTCTTAAAGCAATGATAAGGCTGAGTATTCCCACAGAGGCTGGACACTATGGGGTCCTAATTGAGAATTTCTGTAAAGCAAAGGCCTACGACCGTGCTGTGAAGTTGTTGGATAAGCTTGTTGAGAAGGAAATAGTTCTCAGGCCACAAAGTACTTTGGACATGGGGTCTGATGCTTATAATGCAATCATCGAGTATCTCTGCAACAATGGCCAGACGGAAAAGGCTGAAACCCTTTTCAGGCAGTTGATGAAAAAGGGTGTCCAGGATCCAATTGCTTTCAACAATCTCATACGTGGCCATTCAAAAGAGCGTGATCCTGAAGCTGCTTTTGAAGTGTTGAATATCATGATTAGGAGAGGGGTTCCGTCAGAGCCCGATGCTTACAAATTGCTTGTCCATAGTTTCTTGGAGAAAGGCGAGCCAGCTGATGCCAAAACGGTGCTTGACAGTATGATTGAGAATGGCCATCTTCCGGATTCAGCTTTGTTTAGGGCGGTCATGGAGGGTCTGTTCAATGATGAAAGGGTACAAACTGCGAGCCGTGTGATGAGGACCATGTTGGAGAAGGGAGTAAATGAGAATATGGACCTGGTTGCCAAGATTCTGGAGGCTCTACTAATGAGAGGTCATGTTGAAGAGGCCCTTGGAAGAATTGAGCTGATAATGCATAGTGGTTATGCACCAGACATTGACCATCTTTTGTCAGTTCTGAGTGAAAAAGGAAAGACCATAGCTGCTCTCAAACTTTTAGACTTCGCATTGGAGCGGGATTTCACATTAGACTTTTCAAGCTATCACAAGGTTTTGGACGCCCTTCTAGCTGCTGGAAAGACCCTTAATGCATGCTCAATATACTGCAAAATATTACAAAAGGGAGGCGTGACTGACAAAAGCAGCTGCGAGAGCCTCATCAAGACCCTGAATGAAGAAGGGTACACAAAGCAAGCTGATATCCTGTCAAGATTGATCCAAGGCGGGCCCGACAAAGGTCACAGAACAAAGAAAGGGAAGAAACAAGATGTTGTAGCTTCTTGATATCCCTTCTTGTGGTACGCAGCATTGCTTCCTTTATTTGTCTTCTGTTGTAGTTAGGCGCACAAGTTTTGTAGGATATGAAGGTGGACCTTTTTCAGCCCCTTTAGTGTTTAGGGGAAAAATAATCTGAGCAGTACACTAGATGATCTTTGCTTGCTGGCTACTGCTATATATTTCTTCTGCACGTTGCTGAAAACTTTGAAGCTGATTTAATATCTTGTTGCACTTAGTTTAGTTGGATCTGTGAGCTCGATTGGTTTTCCTTTTCAATCAAATTTTGTTGAGCGTTTCTTCTGATGCAGCTCAGATGTGATACTGTATTTAGAGTTTATGTTTTGATTTCATTTAGTGCTCTCAATTAGTAAAGTCTCATCCTGTCATTGACAACCATTGCAAGGGTTGTATGAGTTTCTTCTGTTGCAGCCCAGTGTATTTATAGGTTATAGGGTTATTATGAGTGTCTTGTAAGATTCTAATTCACATTTCATTGTCAGAATCAAGATTCTAACTTGACATTTTTGGGCTGAAGTTTCTGATGTTTGGATATTATGTATTACCAATGCTTGTGATCAAATTAGTGAGAACTACTTCAGAGAGCATTACAGAGGTCAGAGGATTAAGCAATAGTGATACTCTCACATTGCAGTTCTTTGACATGATGTCTGATGATTTGACATTAGTTGGCCAGGGAGAGAAAAACCAAAAGCAGCAGCACTTCTCTGATGCCATACCTAACTTGTAAAAAATGTCATTACTTGGGAATGATCTTTTGGTAAAATTATAACTTGATTAGCCAACAAACAGTCGCGGTTGACCTTTAAATCCAAATCTGAAATGGATCTAAAGGGGCAACCAACCTTGAAGTGGGTTACTAATTGTCCAAAGATGATCCGAGATTCATCAGAATAACTGATCTGAATCTGACAAGTATGTGTCTGACCCGAGGCAGCTATCACGTTTTCTGGGTTGAAGTATAACTGCTGTCACAAGCTCTGGAGCCAATTTGTTGTATCTGGTTGGCATTTACTCCATTCATGTATATGATGATGATGATGATGATGATGATGATGATGATGATGCATGACCCGGTTAGCATGATGAATTGTCCATCCATATTTTTAGGTTTGACCGGGAATTATTAATATTTTTTTGGGTGGTGTAGACTTGACTTGTCAAAGTATTTGGACAGCCAGGTCCAGGATTTATAATCCAGGACAAACTTGTATTGTAGGCATGCATTTGTCCAAAAATCCATTTGTTTCTTACAAATTACAAGTCTCCAAGTGTGTAGTTGTATTTTTTGGACAATAATAATAGTAATAGTAATAATTGGGACAAACAGGGTCAGAAAGGGTTGCCACTGCCAGCCAATGAAATGAACCAACACACATTCAATTTAGAGTTGAGAGAGCTCGAGGATTATTCTGGCAGTCAATGCGTATATTCTTCCTTGTTTGACATCCATGAAAACAACATCCTCTAATGGGAAAATCCAAAATGCAGGGTTGCAAAACTTGACCATAAATTTTGTCTCTTTCACAACATTATATTACTTCATTGTCGTAAACGGTACGGCCTCCATTCTTGTGAGGAACTCAGGAAATCAGGATGATAAACTAAACCTTCAGCTCCCATACTACTAGAGCAACATACTCTTGGTATATTGAATATTAATCATACTGTATATACAATAGTAAAATTATAGAATTAATATCATTGGGTTTATTGTAAGAGAATACTTTTATATGAGTAATGTAATTTTTTATAAATACGAGTAGCACATTGCATTAGAAAATGATGGCTAAGTACCGGGTAAATTATTGTACATAAGAATAGACAAATGATTGCAGGTAAATTATTTAGGTAGGAACAGAGTATTCTCCATTAACTATGAGTTCCTTTTTTCTTTTCTGTATTCTGAATCCCTTTATATATTTTTTTATATGTTCAAGTAAATTGCGAAAGACACATTATCTTACTAAAATAGATTAGGGAATACACAATAACAATGCAACAGATCTCTAGATATTCAAAATTGTTAAATATGGGATATCTATAATTACATTGATTTAAGCTCTATATTAAGCATATTGCTATCCTACTAAGAGGCCTATCACAAATTTTGATAAAAATTTACGGAAATATCGCCAAGATTTTATTTGTTAAATGCTATAAATAAGCACCAAAGTATTAATCCCCCTCATAAATGTCTCAGATTATATGCTTCATGCATGCTATTGTGATGGCGTATCTCTTTGTAACTCTCATCTATGGAAATTAATGCATCCATTTCTGATTTTAGTACACAAAAGAGGAGTTTCAAGTTCCATTTTCAAGATATTATTGTGCTAGAAAAACCTTTTATCAAGCTGAAAATTTTGTAGCATATTTTCCAAATAAATTGGCAGCTGTTCAGATGACGAATGACGCTATATTCACTTTGTCTCATTTTTAGAATATTCAATTTCCAATTATGTATCATATATTATGTAAAAAGTCTTTTCTTTATTTTGTTAGAGGATAAATCTCTTTGGAAGACAAAATTTTCATAAAGTTAATTCTTTTGTGTAATAATTATCATCAAATCAAAAACATATAACATTTGATAAGAAACTACTAATAACAATTCAGTGAATTTATTGTACACACACACTTTATGATCCGCATGACATAATTATCATTTATATTTACATATGTTTCTCATATCACAAGAATTAAAGTTTGCATTCATTCTTTTTTTTTTTTTGAAAGAAAAAGAATAAATGGATGAAACTTATACCAAATCTTTAATCTTATTTTTATCAATTATATATGGTCCCACAAACATTAAGAAAAAAATGATGAAAAAAGCTGAATGGGGCGGGGTGGCAATCTTGCAACGGAACAAAAAGGGAAGAAATTTTTTCTGGTTGATATCACTTTGCCTATTTGCTTCCTCGTTGGCCTAATTCTTGGTGATTTGGGTTGCACTCTTCGGTAAAAAGCCAACTAATTTAGGCAAATAAATTAAAAATATTAAAAGATCCAAAAAAAAAAGATATTTATTTCGGGGCAAATCTTATATTAAAATTCTCAAGTGAAACGCGGGATCCGGGTGTGTTGATGAACTCAAATTTGTGGTTCTCTGTATCATTACTCTCTTTTCCTATTCCATCCTCTTTTTTTTTTGGCTTTAAAGTTTTTATCTTTCGCAATCAAACACACATTCACGTACACATACACCCCTCAAAGTTGAAACGGAAATACCGTTGTTGTGTTCCTCTTCGTTCCCTTTCTCCGAAGAAGACAGTGCAGAATTCATTGATTGGATTCAGAAAGAGGGTTTTGTGGAGGAAATCAGTGTAGATTCTTTGTTGAATTGCCTCTTTTTTTTTCCCCAGAAAGTAGTCTTCTTTTGGGGTCTGTCAGACCATTTCAGAGATAGATAGATTGATACCCATCTCCGAAGAAATCGTCAGAATAAGAAATCAATGATGCCCATGTGATCGACTTGGGCATCTAATTGCATTTCCCCGGTGAAAGGGCCAACTGGGTATTTTGTTTTTCCCCCTTTCGATTTCTGGGTTTGGCCTTTTTGTTTCAATAATGTGTGCCTTTTTGTCTTTCTTGGGTTTGGTTTGATTTGATTTACAGCTTCTTTTTCTTTTGTTCTTGATTAGGGATTGTAATTTCAAGGAGATAACTTGGCTCTTAAGGGGGATTTTGTTTTTGGGATTGAATTTTGTTGGAGAGATGTCCTTAGAAGATATCCATGCTTAGGATTGGAATTTGTCATCTGAAGAAGGAGGACTTTGTTGGGTTTTGGATTTAGATTGGAAATTTTGGTGGGTCTTCTCTGTTTGTGTGGAATTGCAAATGGGGATGTCTGGAGATAATGTCAAAGGACTAATCTTGGCCGTATCTTCAAGCATTTTTATTGGGTCCAGCTTCATCATTAAGAAAAAGGGTCTTATGAAATCTGGGACTACTGGTGTTAGAGCAGGTTTGTTTGAGCTTTCTTTTACTTTCCTTCTTACTTTGGAGCTGTTTGAACAATATTACTTAGTTTCAATCATTATGCCTACAGAAAGTTGTCACTTTGTTTGATTGCTCCATTGAAAGGAATGTTTACTTGCCTGTTGTTGACCAGGTTCGGGAGGACATGCGTACTTGTATGAACCGTGGTGGTGGGCTGGAATGATATCAAGTAAGCTCCATTGACTCGCCTCTTAGAAGTTCTTTTTTGAAAGTTGACCAAAATTGGCAATGGTAGCGATGATCAAGGCTGCTGACTTTGGTATAAGAAACAAATTATGTGTGGGTTTAATAAGGGCATTGAGGGGTAAGTATCTGTATCTTGTGGAAAAGTAGTTGGTTGTTGCCTGGGCATACTCATTCAGCAGTGTTTTTCCACTTTTGGTTCTAAGAGCTAGATCTATGGGATGTCAAACTATCATGTTTTAATGGTCTCGCACATTCGAGACTTTTTGGAAATGTGTTGTAACGCCTGTTTTAGTTCTCACTAATCACCGTAGGGTCTAACTCTAGATTGACAATAAAAAGAACTATTGCATCTCTTATATCTTAGCACAAGAAGTTTTTATTCAAGAATCTTTGGATACACTTGTGGTGGGCCGTGCCATTTAACCATCATTCCATCTTTTTGTCCTGTCTTTATTCATTCCTTCATATATGCTTAACCTGTTTTCTCACGCTGGTGATACATGAGTATTATTTCCACCCACTTTAGGACTGTTTTTGTTTGGCTAAAGTGCTTAACCTTCTTTTATGTTCATCCTAATTTGTCATGTACTATATAATTCCTTCACCCGTGATGGCTGGAGATGAATGTTCTTCACATTCCCTTGATGCCATATTCCCATTTTGGTGGGTAACCTTTTCTTATGTGGTAGCTTTGATTTTGATCCATATGCTTTCATGTGCGCTTTCTAGTGATTGTTGGGGAGATAGCAAATTTTGCTGCATATGGATTTGCACCTGCCATCCTGGTAACCCCTTTGGGAGCTCTGAGTATCATCTTCAGGTATGGGACACAGAAGCTTTGCAGCTTGAAACCATGTGTTAATTATTCCGGCTGTTAAACATTTGTCTGTGATGCAGTGCAATTCTAGCACATTTTATCCTCCAGGAAAAGCTGCACATATTTGGTGTGGTGGGTTGCATTCTCTGTGTAGTTGGCTCTACAACTATTGTTTTGCATGCCCCACATGAGCGCGATATTGAATCTGTTAAGCAAGTATGGCATCTAGCTACACAGCCAGGTAATAGATGCTGCCATTTTGTTTTCTTATGAAATAAACATACAAGCATTTTATGCAATAAATACTTAGAATGTCAAGTTCTTCATCTGCAAAGATCATGATTGTTTTCTTTACTATAGTTCTTCATATATTTGCATACTCTGCTTCTATATCTAGGAACCAATCTAAGATGTTTTCCTTCACTTATAGCTCCCTTAACCTCCCCCACTGATGACTTGGGCCTACTCATTGTTGAATTTTATACTCGCCTATCTTCCTGTGGTCATGAAATTGCTGACAAGAAAACACTTCTATGAACAGGTTTCCTTGTGTATGCAATCATAGTCACGATTGTCGTTCTTATACTCGTTTTCTATTTTGTTCCACGATATGGGAAAACTCATCTGATAGTGTATGTTGGAGTTTGCTCCCTCATGGGTTCTATTACAGTAAGTCTCTCAAATCAATAATTTCTGCATATTTGCATAGTTTTGCATCATAATATAGCTACTGATTCGCTGAAGCTCCTTCCTGTAGGTTATGAGTGTTAAAGCTGTCAGTATCGCCTTGAAGCTGTCATTTGAAGGAAGCAACCAGTTTAAGTACTTCCAGACATGGTTCTTCACCTTAATTGTAGCTTTCTGCTGTATCATGCAGATTAATTATTTGAACAAGGTATGCTTAGACTGTAGTTTATAGCTTTTTGCGGCATCAAAACATTCACATAGTGTTTATTTCTCTAATCTTTTTGTTTCAGGATTGATCATAACTTGTAGCCTGGTCATACTTTAGTTGACTTGAAACTTCTCGATTAGTGATCTGAAAACATTGTGCATTGTGCTTTGTTGTTCATTTCTATGCTTGTTGCTGTTTGCTACTTTCAATTTTCTTTTCTCCAATTACTGCCCCTGCAATTTGACCGAGCATCAAAATGCCCAAAATCGAAATTGGAATCTCCCTAGAGTCCCACGTAGAGTTTGTTCTTGTTGGACCGCAGTCCCACCTATAGTTTGTTCTTGTTGGACCACAGTCCCACCTATAGTTTGTTCTTGTTTAACCCTTCTTAAAGAAAGGTCCCAAATTGGAGGCAGATGCATAAAAGTGCTCATCAAGAATGGTCATAATGAACTTTGTGCTTAGGTGACGCATTCAACCTCTTCTGCTTCAGACATTGGCTTAGGATACTCTTGCTTAGGGGACTCATTCAGCTCTCATAATTCACATTTGAAAGGAATTCTATCTCAGCCTATTGGAAGGACTGCATACAATTATACAGCAGTAGTAAAGTAACAGAAAGGGAGAAGTGAACCTCCGGAATGCTGTCAACAATCTTTTTTCATCAGCCAGGAACTCTAGTGTTGGTCCAAAGTCTCATATGCTTGCTTCCAGGACACAGATTTCTGCTTATTACACAAAGTTTGTCTAGTTTAGGCTTTAAAACACTCATTAGGGGAATGTAAACTGCAGCATATGGTGTATTCTTGGCAACTATGATTTATCCTTGAAAATTTCTACCATATGATATATACCTCCAGTCCAGACTAGGCCAGAAATGGAGAGACTTATCATCCCCCTCGACACACACACCCCACCCCACAATCACATCATTCCTTCCTTTGAATGTTGTTTTGCACATACAGTATACATGCTTCCGGGTTTTTTTTTATATATTTTTGCTTGCTTTTTTTTTCCTAATCAAAATGACCAAGCTTTATGTGGCAACATTCATGGGGCATAACCCTTGTTTGCTTGTGACTTGTGAGTATGCAAAATATGTTTAAGCATGCCTGGTATGGAAATGTGATGACCAGCAGAGATGCAACAGATTTGGAATTTTGTTGCTTAAACATATCCAAATATTGTTTTTTGATGATGAACAATTGAACATGCTATACAAGTCAAGCTATTCCCTTGAACTTGTCTTCATGTTACTGGGAAAGAAAAAGAGTAAACTCATTTCATAGTTCAGCACTTCATTATACTAACGTGGGTTTCTCAATTAGTCTGACTACAAACTGCCCGTACCTCATCCAACATTAATTTTCAGACTTTTACTGGTGAAGAATGATTCTTATATCCTTGCAGGCACTGGACACCTTCAACACTGCCGTTGTATCGCCTGTGTACTATGTCATGTTTACTTCATTCACGATCCTCGCCAGTATGATCATGTTTAAGGTAATGCAAACCTAACATCTCCCACTCGTACAGTCTAATATATGGCTACGACAACATCAAATGTATACATAGCTGCTCAAAACTGATATTCAGGATGAACTGAAAAGGCTACTATTCAAATAGACACGGGAGCTGTCTTTAAGCTGGTTCGCAGAATTCTATACTGCTGTTGGCTCAAGGACTTGAAATTAATATTCTGTATGCCCTTATCAAGGTCATACATTTGAGTGCTTGACACTTTTTTGGCAGCGTGCCTAATAGTGATATGCGTAGTACAAGTTAGGTTACATTCAGTAGAACCCTAGGACAAAACTTCCCCTAGCAACCATTCCCTCCCTCTTTTCTTTTTCCCTCCCTCCCTGACAAACTTAAATAATGAGCCCCACGTCAAAATTTTACACGTTCTCAAAGTGTCATGTGTCTGAACTAGTTTCATATGTTCTTTGTGGATGATCTCTGTTGGCTGAAGTGTTATATGTCTGAACGTTCAGGACTGGGATTCTCAAAATGGTTCACAGATTGCTACAGAAATGTGTGGGTTCGTAACTATTCTTGCTGGTACGTTTCTGCTTCATAAAACCAAGGACATGGGTAGCAGTCCGGTCCCACCGCCTTCCCCTAGCCGAGAACTGAGGAGCTGCAGTCCCAGTTCAAGCCCAGATCGCAATTGTAGAGCATAAAACGCATCGCTCTCTTGGGATATTTTTGGGTTGTCAAACAACAGTTTAGCCTCCAATCAATCCATCACTTAGTTCTTGGAATGGGACTCATACATTGTCAAAGGAATGTCTTCCAGGGTACAAAACCTTTTGTGAGAAAGTGCAGATGCATTTCTTCTCTTCAAGAGTATATATAGGCGTTTGCGAGGAGGGTACAGGTTTTATTTCTAGGAATACAGGGTAGGTTTTGCAGTAGAGATTCTAGAGGTGTTAATATTCTTTATTTAAAAGAAAAATGAAAAAGATGGAAAAACATGTTTTGTGATTGGTGATGCTAAAATTCTTTAATTATGTAAGCAGACACAGGTGATGAAGAAATTGATTCAGATTCAGTAGTTTCTAAACTGGTTATGTTTACTTTGAGATTGAGTATGTCATATGCTGGCAAACTGTGCCAGTCATGCAAAAGTGTTCTGCTGTTTCTCTTTGATTTATTTGGTAGAGGGGGAAGTGTAAGTTTTAAGGGGTTGGGGTTTTTGACCAGTTCTCAGACAGTACATGAACTGCACAAACCCTGCTGGCTGAAGTGCAAAATTTAGTGTTTAATATGTTTCTATGGGGCCACATCATGTTGACCTATCAATCCATCATCAAGGAGATAATATATATACATGATATCTGAACTTATACTAGTTTTTATACCAAGATTTTTTAAAAAAAATAATGAATTTAAGGACCTCTCTACTTATAGTTATTGAGATAAGGCTACTTACAGTTAAATTATCCAACCCTCAAAAGTTAAACTTACATATAGACTACTTGCAGATAATGCACTCACAATCTCAAATTATTCATTTCTCACTTTCCTTTTTGATGGAGCTCTCTTCTTATTGAAATAAGCCTACTTACATTTAAATCATCAAACCCAAATCACTATTTGTTAAGGAGATTAGTTGCACACGTGAGTTGTCATTCACACAAAAAAGTTGCACACGAGTAGACAATATTAAGGTTTGTTGATGTAATATTTATGTCCAAACTCCAAAAGCAAAACCAGGATCCAGAAGGAGGGACAGTTTGGTCATTTCGCTGCTGATTCTTGTTTTCTCTCTCTTTTGTTGTCCTATATCCCCTGCGCTTTGATCGTGAAACATGTAAACATCTAACATTCCGACAATTCCTTCTTCTCCGGTGACCCTCCAAATTCCCCTTTTTTTTTCATTACATTTGCAGTTTTCTCACTCACCCAGCTCACAACAACGCCAATTTATTCCTTCAAGCATCTTTCAGCTCTGAATTTGAAGGTCAGTGCTCAAAAACCTAAATTTTGTGTCCGATATGGGTGTGTAAATTTTTCTAGCAATCGCCCCACTGCCCATTAAAATTGCCCCCTTTTACATCCATATGAAGAATGGGTATTAGGTCATTTTGTGGGTAAGTGATCGAATTGAGGTAGTTTAAGTTTGCAATGACAACCCCTCCGAGGAGGAAGAAATGGAGTGAGGTTGAGGAAAGAACCCTGATTGATAGATATGGAGAGATGGTCTCCAATGGGACCTTATCAAAGATGAAAACTAGGGAGAAGAAATTCAGACCCATTGCTTTGTATGTCAATTCGATGCACCATGCTAGGGACCCAGTTGCATTCCCTTGGCAATGGACTTGGAAAGATGTTTCCACCAAAGTCCAGAACATGAGGCATCAGTATCTGTTGGTTAAGCAGAAGATTAAGAAGCCTGAATCAACCAATTTGGTGGGGAATGGAACTGGGGAGGATGATTTTGAGTGGGCTGATGGTGTCTCCCACTGGTCCAACTTCCTTAGGTATAAAGAGGTCTTTGGTGATGTTCCCCTTGTTTTTAGCAACAATCATGAGGACTCCATTTTGGGTTTGGTTAATAATAATGCTGATGATAATGGTGGGGGTTTTGATGGGACTGGTCGAGGGGTCGATATGGTCGATTTTGCCCATCTGGGTCGTTCTGGGGACGGCGATTTTGCTGCCGGGATTGATGGTGGGGAAGATGGGGTTTTAGGTTTGGGTTTTGAGTATGATGCGGAGGATGGGGATGACACTTTCAAAGATGGTGATGAAGGGTTTGTTCCCTATGAAGAAGTTGAGGCGAATGGGTCGAGGATGAAAAAGAAGAAGAAATCGGTCAAGGGTTTTGAGAAGAAGGCTTGGAGTTTCCTGGCGAGTCAGCTGAGGCAACTGAAGGAGATGGAGACGAGGTTCGAGCAGCGTGAGTTGGAACGCGAACGGGAGAGGATGAAGAGGGAGGAACTCCGTTTAGAGCGCGCGAAAGAGAGGGATAAGATGTGGGAGGAGAGGGATCGCGAGAGGGCCAAGCGGGAGAAGATGATGGACGAGCTGAGAAAGCAAAGGATGATGGAGTGGGAAGCGTTGGAGAAGGAGAGTGAAGAAAGGGAGAGGAGAAGAAGAGAGGAGCTGCTGATTCAAGAAAGGGAGTGGGAGGAGAGGATGAACCGGCGGAGGTCCGAGTGGAAGAAAAGGATGGATGACATGCTGAGTCAGCATCGGGTGGAAATGGGTCAGATTCAGTCCCGGATACTTCACGAGCAGCAGAATCTCACCAATCAGCTGCTTGCCATTGTTTCCCAGTGGTCAGGTCATCCAAATGGGATCCCTGATCATACAGGAGCCAGCAGCCATTACCTCTCGCAAATGATGCAGAACTTGCATCATGTGAATGGCATGGTTCATGTTCATGATGATACTAGGGTTGAAGGAGATAACCAGGATGATCAATTTATTGTTGATGGATGATCTTGATTCTTCTCTGCCTTTTTTGCAGCCGTAGTTCGGTATAGATATTTGCTAGGATGTTTTCAGTGATAAAGTGTAAAGGTTCGAGAATTCGGCTGAAACTCTGTCCTGTAGCTTTAGGTGGTTGTTGTATATGTTTATGATGAATTCGGTCAATAATAATGGTAATAATACTCCGGGTTTAATAGCTCCACAAATGTATTGCCTCCTATTTGAATAGGTACTTATTCCACTCCAAATACTTTTTCGTCCTTTTTTTAGGGTTAGCATCACAAAAGCCCTGTGGCGTGACAGCATATGTTTTCTGATCCAATCTAAGGATCTGGCATAGTACTTTCTGAAGACATGGACAATATGTGATGTGTACATTGAACAATTGGTCATTTGTCAGTTTGTCCTCTATTGTTACCATTGTAATTTTTGCTGAGCAATTGGTCTTTTATCAGCGTGCTGAATTGTTACTACTGTCTCTTTTGCTCACTTTGTTCTTGTAAAGGATCCCCAGAATGCTGTCCATTGTTTCAGTATAATGTTTTCCATCTCTGGCCTTTTTTTTTCAGAATAATCTGATTCTCAGGATCAATGGTAAGACTGCAAGACTTTTCCAAACCCCGTCTCAGCTGGCTGCTTTTGCTGTTGGTGGTAGTGTTTAGTTTCACTTTCGTGATTTTCAAACCATCACATTTTCTTTCATGCGCATCTCTTCTACTGAAACTCCAGCCTAGCACATCAGTTATACTGCGACACTTGGTACAGTGTAGTTAAGATGTGCGACATTTCAATTGAAAAATGGGATATGACTTTTGTGTTTCACTTTGGGAGATATTGCATCAGGACTTGTAACAATGTGTGCAGCTTTCTTTGATACTAACCTACATAGATTCCTGTGTCCTGATTTGGTCCAGGAAACTCATTAGAGATTGAACAATAACTGATATTAGCTAACAATTACATGAGCCTAGTCCCATTAGTTTGTCGCCTTGGCCAACTCTCAGAACTGTGAGAAGAATCTAACCATGCATTTGACATACATATATAAGTATATTTCATGAGTACTTTGTCAGAAAGTACTGCAGGAAAAAGCGACAAGTGAACCAACTACCTTGATGACTCCTGCAACTATTCGCTTCGGGTAGGCAAGGAAATGACCATGAATCAGACTCAAGAATACAACATGATGAAACTGAGGAACTAAAGAGCATCGAGATTGGAGAACAAACTGCATAATCATTAGAATTGATAATAATATTTCTGGGATGACTCTGCAACTCCATCTGGCTGCTTGCGCTTAGATGGTTCACAGTACATACATCATACAGGATAAACCCGAAAAATACAAACGGCCCCAACATAAAATGAAGTGTGTACACAATTACTAATTGAGCTTTTTGCATTCACTTGTCATAAAATTCACAGAAAAAGAAATCCTAGAAAGAATGTCACTGCAGAACTCTTACCCCTATACAATGACAGACAAATAAGCATATATACTCTGAATCAGATATTGTATTTGCCGATGTATCTTAGTGTCTATAAACCAAGTGCTGATCATCTGCTAGCCCAGAGAAAGCAGAAGCAGCCCTGAGAGATGAAAGGAGAAAGAAATAAGCAAATTAGATACCATAACAGTCCTGTGAGTACAAGAAGTGAAAACCATGGCATGTTCAAGCAGGAATACTTCAAGTACTACCTTGGAAGCTTTACTTTTATGGCGCTTTTGTCCATCTGAACGTCGAGAATCAGTTGCTGCACTGGTTGCATTCTCTACATTGCCATGCCTCTCCTCCTTTACTAAGTTGAAAATTTGAGTGTACCCGTCAGCTGATGCGGGGTCAGTCTCATCCCATTCCCCAAACTTTGGAACTGAAGCACCACGATCAGGCTGCAAGTTAACAATAAAATTATGATCCTTAACATTTCAGAAAGTATTCAATGCACACAATCAAGAATAGACTTGCACTTCTGGCAAATTTGAAGGTATACGTGGGAAACGTACTCATACCCTAGGACAAGATACACACACTTTCCAGATAACGACAAAAGAGACTGTTTGTGCATAAGTTTTGGTAGCTTTTGGTGAATAAATGTACATTTTAGTAAGTATTGGGAAAAGTTCAAAAGTAACACTTTTTCTATGGAAAACTAAGTATTGGTAAATGTGTAAGTTTTGGTACTTTCTGGTAACTTTGTCAAATAATTACCTACCCCAATTTTACAGGCCCAAGTCTGCAGTGTGTGTATTATTTGTCGTAAATTCACATCAGGCTTGAGCACTCGGTCTAATTTATCTCTAGCTACTCATGTATTTCCCTGCATTTTCAGCGAGATGTTGGAAACTGTCCTATTAAAGATAAAGTGGTTACAGTTTCGGTGGCTCCTCGAGGGACAGATCTGAGGCGGGATCTTCCAGGCGTGGAGGGAGCCAAACCATGAGTTGCTTCATACGAGTTCTTCTTTTCCCATGAAGGAGAAGACATTGCAGTTTCCTTCTTGACCTGGTAATGTGGATGGAGTGGGGAGTGACCAGCACTTTTTGTACCTCCTCCAGTTAACCTTGCACTTGCACCCTTCTTGGATGCTTCCCCAGCATGCCTCTGAGGAGTTAAACTCCCAGCAGCCTTCCGTACTTGATGATCTTCTTGGCTCGCTTGCTTTGCCCTCGTCACCACCTCTGCTGCCTCCTGCTTGGACCGCAAATCAGGATTCTCAAATGAACTCCTCGTGTTTGTTCTTTCGGTAGATGGAACCCTACCTCTTGCATTGTCAAAACATGTTGAGTAAGGGACGCTCTCTCCACTGTCCCAATTTCCAAACTTTGGCACAGGTGATCGCTGCCATAGGTCAACATTCATTCATGAGAAATCTACACTAGGGTCTGTTCTTTTCAAGGGTATGGGAATGTTGGGCAAAGTAACGATTGGCGAATTCGGGTAAAAGTTAAAGAGTTTGGGTTGGGTTGGGTAAAAGGGGCATTGACCCCTGAAAAGAATGTGCGCTTCACTAGTAAGTTCATAGATAAGAAGAGAAGACAACTCATCTCTCTACACAGGTTGAACCGTCGTATGATGAAACAACTCCTACACCATCATATGTATGATCCATAGACAAAAAATCATTATCAACTGTTTGCTCAAACTTATGCCAAACAAGCAGCATTTCTTTTCCACAAGTTGCATATCTTAACAGGAAATCCCTAATAAGTCGCAAAAAAGGCACTCCGAACAAAATCAAGAATGAGCATTTCTATCATAAACTACAGTCCCATACTATCAGTCCTTAGAGATTACAGTATAAGAATTAAGACATAGCAGCACCAACAGACATGAACAAGTGCAATTTATTCTGTAATTCTAGCACAGAAGATTCATTATGACACAGTCCAAGAATGACATGCGATGAGGACAACCAATCCTGAAAAAATAGACTTGGACTTTTGATAGAAGTTTCCATATGACTAGTAAATGATTTGAAGCAGGCACCAATGCGGTATCTATATGTCCTGTTTGATTTTGAATATCCAAATGAAATTGCTAATTTCAGCACTATAGGTTTATCAGAGACAGCAGCAGAACTTCCCTTTAAGAGGAGCAAAAACGAACACAAACTACAAATTGCATTCTCAAATTATGATAACAAATGGCTGAAAGACATCATCTGAATCTGCCCTATAGAGTGATACGATATTAGCCTTTTCAGAGAACTACAACATCAAAGAGCCAACCAACAGCACAAAAAATGAAACAACATAGCACTTTAGCAAGCTACTGACAGTCTAATGTAAGTAAAATCAGCTCAATTCCACCAGTTTGAGGTCACTTTCAGTATTCAGTACAGAAAGAATCGCGAGATCAAAAAAAACAACCCACAAAGTAATGCACGAAAAGTATTCAGTCACATTCTTTTCATGTTGAAACATCTGCTGCATCAAACAAACCAACCCAAATCATTGCAAGAAGTGAATTCAGCAAATACCAACATCTCAAAGTGAAGAAGAAAGGGAGAATACATGATGACCCACTTCTCCAAACACTCAATATATCAACAAGTAGCTCAAAAAGAAAGAAAAGGCTCTATGAATTAGGTGAGCGACAGTAGAAGAAACCCAGAAAACCCAGACCAAATCTTCGAACAAAATAAGCAGCAAGCAACTACCCACAAAGAAAAAGACACCATAGAAGAAGAGGGTATGTGAAATCTGATACTCACTGCCATGATTTTCCTAGCTAGGAAGCAAGCTGCAGTCTTTCTTAGTTTTATGAACAAAAGATAAGAGAATTAAGCTGGGAAATTGCCAGGAGATGAAAGTTTGTTTATGGGAACGAATTAGAATTAGAAATAGGGGGGTGGTTTTGGTATTGGTTAGAGAAAGAGAAGCCAACGAAGATCCAACCCACACACACTGCGTTTGGAGTGTGGGGGACAAACACATTGACTCCATATCAACTGTTGACACCTGCTCTCTCTGTGTGGGGTCCTTCCCCCAAACACGCCCTTAATTAACCCTTCTTCCTTCAACTTTGATGGCAGAATAAAATGGCGGTTAACCACCCTTTCTACAACAAACATGATATTCAATGCTAATTAAAATGGGAATTTTATTTTGTTATAATCAATGGAATTTGGAATCAATGTTTGCCTGCCCAAATGTCTGTTTTCATCAATTCATCAGCATCTAATAAGTGCTTGCTTGCTTTTAAACAAAAATAAAATGTCAAAGTCATTTTTTTCATGTATAAAAAGCAACCATTTTCTAACAAGGGTAGGCACATATAAAAAGCTATCATTCTGTTTAGATATAGTAATATTTTGAGGTTCCACGTGTTTAATATGACCATTGAACCTTTTGCTAAAATAGAATAATTGAAATTTGGGAATGAGAGGTTATTAAATGAACCAAAAAGAGATAAATTAAACTTAGAATATTGCATCAGCAGAGTTTACAAATTTATAAGTTGTAATTTGTTTGAATGACTAATTTAGGGATTGTTTTATGTTTATTTTGGCATTTTATTTTAGTTGTAATGATTCTATTTATTATTGTTGTTAATTGTAAGTAATAAAGAAAACAATAAAATGAAAGTTATAGTTGATCAGTAGAGTTTGAAATACTACTAAAAACATCAATACATCAGCTCATAAAAGTACCAAATTGTTTTTCAACAATATTTTTATTATTAAACGTGTCTCGTTGAAATATAAGAATGCAACATAATGTCGCGTATTGTTCTTTAAAATTTTCTTTTTCAATGGTGACTAGTTAAAGTGCAAAGATGCATTACATTGCCTATAGAAACAAGTTGACAAGGTCAAGAAATATTAACCTGAAATTAGAAACTCTAATTATTCAGCATTACGACCAGAAATTGGAGGTAACAAAACATTCTACTATGAATAGCATTGGAATGAAAGGAAAAGAAAATTCAGCAAAAAGGTGCTCAAAATAGATAAAAATAATGTAATGTGTGTCGTCATCTCATTTAAATAAAAACATCTTTTCTTTTTGTCTTCAACTTCTTCACAAATCAACCAAAACCAAAAGTTGAGTGACAAGCAATGACCTTTTTCTTCTACTCTTCAATCTAGAAGGAGAACAAAATAAATATTGAAGCTTGAATACAAAGGAAAAATCGTCAAAGGTAGATGGCCGGAAATGAGTGGATAAATGGTTATTTAGAGGCCATATTAGATAGTGGGCAGGGTGGAGGAGATGATCAAAAAGCAGTGGATGTGAATTTTGGGGTAAGGGCGGATTTTAACCCTACAAAATACTTTGTAGAAGAGGTGGTTACTGGGGTTGACGAAACTGATCTTCATCGAACATGGATCAAGGTCGTTGCTACTCGCAATGCTCGAGAAAGGAGCTCTCGCCTCGAGAACATGTGTTGGCGTATTTGGCACCTTACACGCAAGAAGAAACAGGTACTGTCTGAACCTTTTTTTTATCGTGCACAGTTTTCAATATTGTAATTCTCAATCTCATTCAAATGTCTTTCACACCAAATGAAGTATTGTTTTTACTAACAAATAAATGATCGAATAGTTGGAATTGGAACATCTCCAACGAATCACAAATCGGAGGTTAGAAGAGGAACAAGCACGTAGGGATGCCTCGGAAGATATGTATGAAGATTTATCAGAGGGCGATCCAAAAAGTGCCGGAGAGTTGGAACATAACGACAGTTTAAAGAAAACATTGCAAAGAAACTACTCATTCTACGAAGAATGGACAGATAGTAACAAGGGAAAAAAACTTTATGTTGTCCTTATTAGGTATTATATTGATGCACATCTTTTGTGATTTTTCATTATTACCCGCATCTTAAAATTATATCTTGTATTTATTTGCTAGTGTTATTTGTCAATTTCAAAGATATTGTTGAGGTTTAGAGAGTATTTCGAGGTGAAGTAGAAGTAAGAATCTTCTTATCAAAGTGGAGTGAGTGGGGGAGTCTTAGAAGGAGAGAGTGTGTTTTTTTTCATGTTATATCAAATCAAATAAATAGTTTTGGTATTTATAGAAGAAAAAATGAGATGGTTGGGAGATGAAACAACCAAACCATTGTGTTTGAGGGAAAAAGTTGGGCTTTTCTCAGGCCTATTACCATAATTGGATTATCCAATGATCCAACTTAAATAATTTTTGTCTGATCCGTCAAGCTGAGCTAGATACTCGATTTGACATTTTATGTGGTCAGAGTAGCATTTTACCACATCATATATAACAAAACAAATAACACGGTTGACATAGATAGTTAGAAGCTTAACTATTTTGTCATAATAATTATTCAACATATATCTTCACTAAACGTCTCTCCATATTTCAGCTTACATGGACTTGTACGAGGAGAAAACATGGAGCTTGGTTGTGATTCTGATACTGGTGGTCAGGTCCGTACACATTGTTATCCATCTATCATATATTTACAACCTTATTATCAGTTTGTTACCATTCATCATTTTCACTTATGTTTCAAATCTTGAAAACATTTAGGTAAAATATGTTGTTGAACTTGCAAGAGCGCTTGCCAAGATGCCAGGTGTGTATAGAGTAGATCTCTTCACACGTCAAATAACGTCATCTGAAGTGGATTGGACATATGGAGAGCCAACAGAAATGCTAACCATAGGGTCTGATGATCCTGATGCTGATGACATGGGTGAAAGTAGTGGAGCCTACATAATAAGAATCCCCTTTGGACCCCGTGACAAATATCTACGAAAAGAGCTGCTTTGGCCCCACATACCAGAGTTTGTTGATGGAGCCCTGGCTCATATTCTCAACATGTCCAGGGCTCTGGGTGAACAAATTGGGAGTGGCCAGCCCATTTGGCCATACGTGATTCATGGCCATTATGCTGATGCAGGAGATAGTGCTTCCCTTCTTTCTGGTGCTCTCAATGTCCCAATGGTTCTTACAGGGCACTCGCTTGGGAGGAACAAGCTAGAACAACTTCTAAAACAAGGGAGACAATCCAAAGAAGACATTAATTCCACATACAAGATTATGAGAAGGATCGAAGCGGAGGAACTTTCTCTTGACGCGGCCGAGCTTGTGATTACAAGCACAAAACAGGAGATTGAGGAGCAGTGGGGGTTATATGATGGGTATGATGTGAAGATGGATAAGGTGTTGAGAGCTCGAGCGAGACGTGGGGTTAATTGTCATGGTAGATTTATGCCTAGGATGGCAGTCATCCCCCCCGGAATGGACTTTAGCAATGTAGTGGCACAAGAAGAGACCACACATGAGACTGATGATATTGCCTCCCTTGTTAGTACTACTACTGATGGTTCCAATTCTCCAAAGGCATTACCCCCGATATGGTCTGAAGTAAGTACTTTATCAACGTTATATATGTTGGATGCATGATGATACGCATAGTATTGACCTAATTTTGTTTAAGTGATTTGTTGCACCAAGTTGTTATTTATAACAATTGTTAATGCCAATGATTAGCTATTGAAGGTTTATCACTCGTTCTTTTGATGAACATTTCCTCGTCCATTAGACATATTTTACGCATTTTCTGGTAATTTTGAAAAAATATGGATAAAAATATAATTACAATATAATTGCAATATTATACTTACAGAGTTCAATATTAATTGTTTTTTTTCAATTTAGTATGTAATAATATAGTTTTATGGTAAATGTCTTGTCCAAATATTCACATCACTTTTGTATTCATTTTAGGCAAATGTGCATAATACTATATGACGTTATTTGTTTTACAAAATTGAAACACTTTTTTTCCTATAGGTGATGCGCTTCCTTACAAATCCTCACAAGCCAATGATCCTAGCATTGTCAAGGCCGGATCCAAAAAAGAACATCACTACTCTACTAAAAGCTTTCGGGGAGAGTCGCCCTCTTAGAGAACTGGCTAATCTTGTACGTACGTAAGGCTTTCGTCTTAACAATATCTTGTATATGTTTAATGATAAAAATGACATAGTTTTCCTCGTCTCAGACATTGATAATGGGGAACAGGGATGATATAGAGGATATGCCAAGTGGAAATGCAAGCGTGCTTACTACAGTTTTAAAGTTAATTGACAAGTATGATCTTTATGGGCTAGTAGCTTACCCAAAGCATCATAAACAATATGATGTCCCAGACATTTATCGACTTGCAGCCAAGACTAAGGTAGTTTTGGCAACAATTGCTTTCCATGATCTTTCAAGCATGTATTGAACCTTATGCTTAAATGTTTGGCTTAACATCTATGTATATGAATATATATTGTAGGGGGTCTTCATAAATCCAGCTTTAGTTGAACCATTCGGGCTTACCCTAATCGAGGTTGGTGTATCATGTGAATCTCGGAATCTTTTTCTTTTAACCAATCTTCACACATATTTACAATTTATTTAAAGGTTACGTGAAATTTTTACAGGCAGCAGCTCATGGTGTTCCAACAGTAGCCACTAAAAATGGCGGTCCTGTTGACATTCAACAAGTAATTAACAAACACTCATGCAAACATATGTGTCTTGTTATTTAATTGTAAGCACATTAATGATGACATTTGTTTAAATATCGGTATATAATCACATTTTTTCTAATTTGTGATCATTAGGCGTTGAAGAATGGACTTCTTGTAGACCCACATGACCAAAATGATATATCTGAGGCATTGTTGAAATTAGTTTCAGATAAGAATCTATGGGTAGAATGCAGAAAGAATGGGTTGAAAAACATTCACCTTTACTCATGGCCCGAACATTGTCGAACCTACTTGACAAGGGTGGCAGCATGTCGAATGAGGCACCCGCAATGGCAAACTGACACCCCAGTATATGAAGTACCAAACACCGAATCGTTTAATGACTCACTCAGAGATGTCCAAGATATGTCTCTTAGACTCTCAATTGATGCAGAAAAGGGTTCGTCCTTAAGCGGAATAGTTGATCCTAATAATGCTTCTTCATTTGGAGGGGGAGGAGAAGATGTTGCCTTACAAGACCAAGTTAATCGTGTTTTAAGTAAGATTAAGATGTCAAATGTTGAGCAACACGATAGCAACTTGGAAGGGAAGAAAACACATGATCACAACTCTCCTAGTAAGTATCCTATGTTGAGGACTCGTAGAAGATTGGTTGTTATCGCACTTGATTGTTATGATGTCAAAGGTGCTCCTGATAAAAGAATGGTCCAAGTGATGCAAGAAATATTCAAGGCTGCAAAGTCGGATTCCCAATTTGCAAGATCTACTGGCTTTGCTTTGTCAACGGCTATGCCTATCTCGGAGGTTATGGAGTTTTTAGAATCGGGAAAAATCCAAGAGTCTGAATTTGATGCATTGATTTGTTCGAGTGGTAGTGAAATATATTACCCTGGTGTTTATAAAGATGAATCTGGGAAACTTTATCCAGATCCTGACTATACACGTCATATTGACTATAGATGGGGTTATGATGGTCTGAAGAAAACCATGTGGAAGTTGTTGAGTGCTCAAGATAGTAGGGGTCAACAAAATGAGAAGTGCGTTGATCAGGTCGAGGAAGATAATAAAGCGGGAAATTTTCATTGCATTTCTTACATTATCAAGGATCCTAAAAAGGTACGTTGCTTGTGCACATATTTAAAGACAATATATGACCTACTTGTACAAATAACTTAAAATGAAATATTATAATTCACATTTGCAGGCAAGAAAAGTGGATGACCTAAGGCAAAAACTTCGAATGAGAGGGTTACGATGTCATCCAATGTATTGTAGAAATTCAACAAGAATGCAAATTGTTCCTTTATTGGCTTCTCGTTCACAAGCTTTAAGGTACCTTTATCTTCACTCTCTATCTCTTGTAGAGTTGTAGATATTCAATTTGTTTATCAACTTACTGTACAAAAGTTTATGCTTATTTTCTTTTTCGTTTCATGTGAATATAGGTACCTATTTGTTCGATGGGGATTGAACGTAGCAAATATGTATGTATTTCTTGGAGAGACTGGAGACACTGATTATGAAGAACTGACGGGTGGGACACACAAGACAATTATTATGAAAGGTGTGGTTGATAACGGTTCAGAGGACCTACTTAGAACAGTAGGAAGTTATCTTCGAGATGATATTGTTCCCGAAGGGAGTCCGTTAATAGCTTATATTAACGGTGATCCAAAAGCTGATGTCATCATAGACACGTTCAAACAGTTGTCTAAATCTAGCAATAAAATGTGAAATAAATAAATCTATAGAGTGTACCTTTTACATAATTCATTACCTTTCAATGTTCATAAAATAAGCATGAAAACACACTTAGTAGGAACAAAATAGCTAAAGTTTATTCTTATTGTTTTATTTGAAGTCTTCCATGTGTTTGTTGTAAAATATAGCTATACATTGTTACTAACTATAGCTGCTCTTATTTGTTTTGTTATCATTTTGGAAATTTTGACATTAATGGAATTAAATATTGTATCGTTCATTATTTGTACAAGAAACATAAACCTACATAAATATTAGTCATAGACTCGGTGAATATTATTAGAGCATATATTATAAATATCCGAACCTAAATGTGTTATGCAAGTGATTTGATCTGTTTAAATATATTCTACTTGTAAAATTGGGAAGTAAAATTTATAGGTGTATTGAGTAGAACTCTAAAAAAATACTTATAGCAAGCTTATTAATTTTTGTACTCATTTTATTACAATCAATGTTCTTTTATTGATATATAATTTTGCAACCAACCTCTTCAAACCAACAATTTTACTAATCTTTAAACGCACTTGCTAGTTAATCTTAAGTATATTTTTTGGTGACCTTATAACCTCTCAAATCACATGATCTTTTATAATTATTGTACTCAAACATATTATCGATAGTTCTCATTCATCTCTTATTTTGCATTTTGTAGCAGCCAAAATTTGAAAATTTTACCTATTAGTTTTCTAGCCTATACAATGATCTTTATGAACCAACTATACAATAGTCAATTATATAAACCTGCTATACTCAAAATTAATGATGAAAAATGCTACAATAAGACTATAAGGCTTTTATTTCTAGTAAAATATTTTATGTGCATACTTGTTGTTCAAAGGACAAACAATAATAAAAAGTAAATAAGAGACAGATAAAGTGGAAATGCAAGAGTAGTATTAGAGCTCCATAACTTATAAGATGGAGGGCGAGAGACATTAAGAATAAGCTTAAATAAAAGAGCGAGGATCTAATCTTTAGAATATTGAATCCCCTGTTCTATATGCGTTTGTCTGGTTAAATTATTCAATTTGTATATTCCACTTAGTTATATGTATTGTTAAATATATGAGTAAAAAAAGTATAATTAACTATAAATGCACTTAGTTTCAAAAAAAAAAACTATAAGTGCACTTAACTGTATTTGCCGGCACTTATTGGTATGCATTATTTTATACTCACTTACAATTAATTATATTTAACTGTTTATTTTCTTGAATACATTAATTCAATTGCATTTATTTACAAATTATACCATATATTATAGATAAAATATACATATTTTCATATCAATTTTCATATGTCGAATCCTTGTAACAAATTAACAAATTTAAAAATATCAATGGGTTTTTATAACAATATTAATATATTCACGATGAATTTTAAAATAATTATTCATGATTTTTTAATAAAAAATTTAACCCCTAAAAGACAGAAAGGTACTCTTAAAAAAATATGTGGAATTGCATTTTGCACTTTCTGACTAGGGCAAGGAGTAAGGAGCGTGCTTGCTATTCTCAGTTGTCACCTAATCACAAGCGCTCCTAAACTCCCCTCGCCGGCACGATTTGCAAACGATGGCGGGTCTCCGGAATGGCGCCGGCGCGGGCGATGACAATCCGAAACTCCCTATTCCCGGCAAACGGAACGTTCTCATCACTAGCGCTCTCCCTTACGTCAACAACGTTCCTCATCTTGGCAACATCATTGGCTGTATGTTCTTCCTCCGAATTCATATGCTCTGATTGATCGATCGATATCGATTGATTGATGTTGTAATTGTATTTGAAGTGACTGAATGTTGTTGGGGGTTCGCAGGTGTGTTGAGTGCCGATGTGTTTGCCAGGTACTGCAGGCTCCGTGGGTACAACACCATCTATGTTTGCGGAACTGATGAGTATGGAACTGCCACTGAGACAAAGGCTATGGAGGAGAAATGCACACCTAAAGAGATTTGCGACAAGTTTGTCTTACTTTTCCTATCTCTATTTTACATACTTTGAAACATTTGGGATTGGGATGTCGATTTATGAGCTCTGCATGTTGGGTTTAGGGTTGAAGGTTGGATACTTTTTAAGTGTAGAAGCTGAATTGTTAGCTTGTTGATCACTCTGTAGATACCATGCTATCCATAAGGAAGTCTATGAATGGTTCAACATAAGTTTTGATAAATTTGGACGCACGTCAACCCCCCAGCAGACTGAAGTTTGCCAAGCTATTTTTAAGAAACTCATGGAGAATAACTGGCTTTCTGAGAACACTATGCAACAGGTTATTGCTTTTCCTCTCTGCGTTTGTGTTGGATGACTTATTCTACCCATTTTATCTCATGCTCTTGCTTGCACCCCATTCTCTTGCTGCATTCAAGTTCCTGACTTTCTGAAGTTTTGAACTTGTTGAATGAAGCTTTACTGTGACACATGCACAAAGTTCTTGGCTGATCGGCTTGTTGAGGGGGTTTGCCCTACACCTGGTTGCAATTACGAGTCTGCTCGAGGAGATCAGTGTGACAAGTGTGGAAAGCTCTTGAATCCCACGGACTTGAAGGATCCCAAATGCAAAGTATGCTTCTTTCACCCATGCCCTCTTTGTACATGAATGGGTTTTGATAGTCTCTTTTTCCTTGTCCTTTTTGTTTTGTTTGTTAGAGCCTAGAGAGCGTCACCAAAAGTTGGATTACTCTTTTTATTTGATTTTTGATCACCTTTATTTTGTCTCAAATTACTGCACTTATTGCTAAATTCAAATCGAGTTAATGACAAAGACAATAGGTTATATTCCATTATAAAAACATTGGTAACTACTAGTACAGAGGCATAGATTTATGTCTCAAATGTTAGCATTTGTTAGACAAAGGCAGATTAGTCCATTTCACGAGAGACTCTGACCCTTGCTTCCAGAGTGATGTTGTCCTGAATTCCTGTCTGAAAAAAGATGCCTTCAATTATCTCATAGTAGGTCTGCAATTTATATTGTGATGTTACGTGCTATGTGCACTGTATACCCTTTTGGCTCAGTTATGGCGTTTCTATCTTGACAGATGTGCCAATCTACTCCTCGCATCCGTGATACCAATCACTTGTTTCTCGAGCTTCCTTTGCTCAAGGACAAGTTGGAAGAATACATAAGCAAGACTTCAGAAGCTGGATCTTGGAGTCAAAATGCGATTCAAATAACAAATACTTGGCTGAAAGAAGGATTGAGAGCAAGATGTATCACTAGAGATTTGAAATGGGGGGTTTCAGTTCCGCATGAGAAATTTAGTGATAAGGTTAGATACTTTCTCTAGTACTTGATTTGAAGGACATTTGGTTTCATAAGTTACAGAAAAGGCTATCTTTTCCTTGTTAGACAAGTAAATTGTGTTCTTTTTGATGATGTGTAGGTGTTTTATGTTTGGTTTGACGCGCCAATTGGGTATGTCTCAATTACAGCATGCTACACACCAGACTGGGAGAAGTGGTGGAAAAATCCAGAAAATGTTGAGCTGTACCAATTTATGGGCAAGGATAATGTTCCATTTCATACCGTAAGTGACTGTTATACTGAAATTTGTTCTGCAAGAAGGGGGGTGGGGATGGAGGTGGGAAAGGAGAGAACTGAGAAAGACTAAATTCACTGATGCGCTGGTATCAGCTGGTTTATTCTGCATGTTTGTTTGATTTAACGTGATTAATTTAGTGTATGTGAATCAATTGGATTGTCCAAACCCTTCTCCATCTGTGGAAAGGAAAGAGGGATTAAAATAACTTGCTGGAGTTATATGTGACTTTGGTGCGGTCAAAGTTTTTTTGTTATTTTTCCTAATTGACGGAGAACTATTATTTCCTGGATGATTTGCAAGAGCTTGTGTGCTGTCAAATTTATTGATGGCATTCATGGTTTGAAAGTTGCATGCTTACTTTCTTACTGGGTTGACAAGGATGTCCGAGGACTCATGGATGGAATCTTAATTCTGGTTGGAAGCTGATTGTGAAACTGAAGAACTTTTTTTCCTCTCTTTGCTCACGACTCCTTTTTTATTATCAGTTCCTTTGCTAGATTGCAGGCTACCCCTCCATAATCAACCCATTCGAAAGATTATAAGGCTAACTCCTGTGCAGGTGTCACATTTTGTCTAGGAAGCAACTTCAACCAATATCTTGATTTTTCAAGCCTCAATTCCTGTTTGTTAGAGTTGTCTTTGGGTTTGCTTTTTGCCATTTGGCTTTTCTTGGATTGTTGCTTATTATAGTAAATAAAATTTAATTGGAGGTGAATTTCAGGAAAAGTCTGAACCTGGTCTGCAGCATTATTCCTATTGGTAATTTGGGATTACTTAGATGGCACAAGAAAGAGGGGGTGGGTTCTTAATTGTGATGTTAAATCTCAAGTGCAATGAAGATAGTTCACTTAAAGGTTTTCTAGGGGAGGAGTCACTTAAAATTCTCTTTGTTCACATCCTTTGCAGGATGTAAATTGCTTTATCGATGAATGCACAATTAGCATCCATTTCCCTTAGATTTCTCTAGCAGACCTTATTAATTTTACCTCTTCAAATAAAACCTCTGCATTGCAGAAATCTTTAAGTTGTGATTTTCAATTTGGTTTGTTAATTTTGTTATTGTAGGATTGAGCAGACCTTTTGTTAATTATGGATTTTACAGGTGATGTTTCCATGCACACTTCTTGGTACTGGTGAAAGCTGGACTTTGATGAAGACTATTAGTGTTACCGAGTATTTGAATTATGAAGATGGTAAGATCATTGTCATTTCTTATGTAAGTGGCATTCCTGTACTCATTCTTGACTTTCATGCTAGAGATCCATGGGTAATCACTTACCTCCTGCCTGAACAAATTCTTCTTGTTGCTTTCGCTGGAGAACCATTGCTTTGTTTTCTTTTGAACAATTCTTCAAGTTGTGACTTGCAGTTGGTTATCCCGTTTTATGTCTGTCTGGCAATGTCAGGATTCAGGAATCACAGTTTCTTTTTAACTGTGCAGGGAAGTTTTCTAAAAGTAAAGGCGTTGGAGTTTTTGGGAATGATGCTAAGGAAACTAAGATTCCTGTTGAAGTCTGGAGATACTATCTCGTGACTAACAGGCCAGAGGTACTTTATTGTTTACTCTATTAACTTCGACTTTAGCTTGTGATTTTTTTTTCGTGTCAGTGTAGTTGCTAATCTTGAACAGTTTCTATGGATAGGTTTCAGACACTACATTTTCTTGGACAGATCTGCAATCAAAACTAAATAGTGAACTGCTGAGTAATCTGGGAAACTTTGTAAATCGTGTCTTGAGCTTTATCGCTAAGCCTTCAGGTAGGCAGTTTGTTTGAAGTTCACATAAATTTCATTTAGAATTCATTTCGATGTAGGTTCGAGGTTATAACCTAACTTCAGCGATAGTGTCTTGATGAACCATCTGGAATTACATGGTTCAATTAGAGAGAGAGTATCACATGCCCTTTAAGAGTTGGAGTAACTCTTTGGAGAAATGAACTTAGTAGTTTGTCGACATATATGGCTTTGTATTTCGGAAAAGCTTATAAGGCTTGGTACTCATGTGTCAGGTCAGGGGTATGGTTCTATCATTCCTGATGCTCCAGGAGCAGAATCACATTCTTTATCGAAGACATTAGCAGAAAAAGTTGGAGAGCATGTAGAGCAGTATGTGAAGGCCATGGAGAAGGTACTGGGATGGCATTTGAATAATGATTTCCCTGATTTTTCTTGTGTTTGTTGTTAATCTGACATCCACGTTTTTATTCGGCTCAGGTCAAGTTAAAGCAGGGATTGAAGACAGCAATGGCCATTTCTAGTGAAGGAAATGCATACCTGCAGGTAAGTTTCCTGAAGCAGAGGACTGTTAGTTCTTCAGATCTGGGATGTGTGATCCCATGCTATTCATCATAGTGGGACAGCTGGAACTGGAGGGTCCAGGACTATCTTTTGGGATTTTTGATTGGTGATTATGTCTTTGTACAGGAGAGTCAATTCTGGAAGCTTTACAAAGAGAATCCATCTGCGTGTGCTATTGTCATGAGAACAGCTGCAGGATTAGTATATCTTCTTGCTTGTTTGCTTGAGCCTTTCATGCCGTCTTTCTCTTTTGAGGTAACTGATGTGGTTTGCCGCTAAGATCTGCACTATTCTTGGTATATGGACCCACAGGTGACTGGTATTTTCTGTGACGGTTTGTAGGTACTTAAGCAGCTTAATCTGCCTCAAATTCAAGCACCGCTTTCTGATGAGAATGGGGAGTTAGAAAAGGTCAGGAAAATCTGGGAAAGTTTACCTGCTGGTCACACGATAGGGAAACCAGAGCCATTGTTCAAGGAACTGGTACGCATGTAGCTACACTTATTGCTTATGCATGGGTTGGTTGGAATCTGTTCCCTGTCATTCTGATACTTTACAGATCTTGACCTCCCAAAAGTTTGCTCTGTTGGGAACTTGGGATTTATGTTGTGCTTCCTGTTAGCCTCTTGATGATGCATGTTAAGTGCCTGTAACCTGAAGCTTTATGAAAGAAATATACACAGCATATTGTCATTTACCTCGTGGCTGTTTTGGTTCGTTTCAGAAAGATGAGGAAAGGGATTTTTTCCGGGAGAAATTTGCTGGCAGTCAAGCTGACAGAGCTGTGAAAGCTGCTGCAGAGAAGGCTGCTGATGAATTGAAGAAAACAAAAGTTTCAGGTTATACTCTTTATCCTTGGGTGATAGTTCCATGGCCCTGTGGTTTAATGTAAAATTAATGTGCAGTAAGTCTTATATGAGACCATGTGGCATACAGGTTTGTGGTAACTTTTTATGAATATAGGGGTGTTGAATAATTTATTTGGGATGACCGATAAAAGTCATTCCTTGATAAATTATTATTCATATTTGTATTCAAAAGTCATTCTTATGTTACATACTAGCCATTATTGAATATTAAACAAGTCTCCCTATGAGGAGTCAGTCTCACAATACGTTTATGTAAGACGGTCTCACACCAGAATTTGCGATTAGCATGTGTTTTGGGTACATTTGGTTGCTGCATAATTGTTAAAAATCATCAGAAACTGGTTGGAGTAAATTATCCCTTTGTTAGAAAAAAAAAATCTTATCATCCCCCTGAGAAATAATTCTTATCTTTATTCGGAGCAACTTGAAATGAACTGAATCTACTACATAAGGTTGAGAAGAGGAGTTGATACTTAACCTTCAGAAAACTAAAACATGATTTGTGACCTCACCCTTGTCATCTTTATCAATGCTGAAATATTTGGTAAGGAATCCAAAAATAGAAGCATTCAATAATTTTATAATATATCCAGCAACAAACAGATATCCAGTAGCTAAACAACATTAAAAGAGAAGGGCTAACATTAATAACTTTACCCAATCTTGATTTGCAGATGGTACTGAGAAGAAGAAGAAGCCGGCAAAGCCAGCTGCTTCATCCAAAAATAAGACTACTACTGAAGCCGAAATAACGATTTCTAGACTTGATATTCGTGTTGGCCTGATCACAAAGGTTCAGAAGCATCCTGATGCAGATTCCCTCTATGTTGAAGAGATTGATGTTGGTGAAGGAGCACCTAGAACTGTTGTCAGTGGCCTTGTGAATTACATACCCATTGAAGAAATGCAGGTCAATATCATCTTATCTGTGCTTTTTCTTCCTTTACATTGAATGTACTTTTGCTGATGAAAGGTGATGTTTATTCACAGAACCGGAAAGTATGTGTTCTTTGCAACTTGAAGCCAGCTAGCATGAGGGGAATCAAGTCTCACGCCATGGTTCTTGCTGCTTCTGACAGCGAGCACACCAAGGTAAACAAAGCTGTACAAAGTTGTGTCATGTTGTCTGAACTTTAAACTAATCTTTGTTTATTCCTTGAAACATCCATCCAGGTTGAACTGGTAGACCCACCCAAGGATGCTCAAGTTGGTGAGAGATTGAAGTTTGAGGGGTTCGAAGGGGAGCCGGATGAAGTCCTTAACCCAAAGAAGAAGGTGTGGGAGACATTGCAAGTGGATCTACATACGGGTCCTGATTTGGTGGCCCGGTTTAAAGATTTGCCATTCACTACATCAGCTGGTGTTTGCAAGGTTTTATCCATTGCTAATGGAACCATCAGGTAGATGTCCCCAACATTTTTGGCAGGCGATATTAGCAGAAACACAAGCTTCCTGCAGACCGTTGCTGATCCCAGACTGTTCTTTGCACTCATTGGAATCGAAAAGTTTTGACAGCATTTCTGGATTCAAGTAACTATACAATGCAGGATCCTAACTGAAAGCATACCTCAATGTTGGCACTTCTTTTATTTATGACCATGTTTTGTGATTTTTGGATTGGAAAGCAGTTGATACTCTAATACATCTTCATTTTAACCTTTACGTTAATTTGGTCGTACAATCATTGATTAAACTTGCGAATATCTTATGCTAACAGCTTTGAGTGTGGGTCCTGTTGTCGAGATTTAAATACAGGTGACTTAACCATTACCAGTCTTTTGGCCATTCCCCCAATCTAGTGCTATGCTAACTCTCTAACATGATAGACAATAAATAGACATTCTCATCCTTGAAGGCAGGATTTATTGATTAAAGTCAAAATAAATAAATCATAGGAGTCAATAATGTCTACTAAAAAAGGCTAAATTGTTTTATTAGAGAGAGTGGTGTCAAAAAATGAAGTTTGCATAGAATTAGGTGAACTGGTGAACGGAAATTAGAAACAAAGAAAAAAGAATTGTCGTATTTGAATTCAAGAGATTGGTACCCTGTGTATTATTGTAGTTTAATGTCATGGATATTAAATTGTCAAGGTGCATTCTTTGATTCTTTTAGAGCATTGATTAACGATTCTGTCCTTTGGAGTTTATTTAGTACAAGTTGATATGTTGAATTTTGGAAAGTACAAGATAACATGTATTTGGCATAATTATATAATTATTTTTTCCCATTCAATGCTAGAATATGAGCCACTATATGATCCCATTCTATTTTTCATTTATTTTCTTTATTAACAAAGACATGTAGGACAAGTGGATGACAAATAAATAAATTTTCTTTAGCACCATAAAAGAATATAATACAGCAACAAATAAATAAATATAATGATGTCTTGTTAATATGAGGTCTAAAAAGATCTAGATATAAACTATTTTTCTCCCATTTATCGTTGTATATGGATAGGATGATTTTAAAGGAAAGAATAAATAAATAAATAAAATAAAAATGAAAAGCAAAAGCAAATAATAATAATAATAATACTGTAATAAATAAATAATAAAATAGTAGAAATGAAAATAAAAGGGGAAAAAGTGGCGAGATGGAAAATTGAAGAAATTGGCATTAAAGCATGTCCTTGATTTTGAGATCCCCTTCCCATCTCCATCTCATCACCCCCAAAAATTTCGTGTTTATTATTTTTCTTTTCTTCTCCCTTTCTCTCTCACCCTCACACTAAACCCTAAGTTGGTTCCTTCCTTCCTTCCTTCCACGGATCTCCTCCTCCTCTTCCCATCTCCGATCCCTTCTCTCTCCTCCTCTTTCCGTTGCTCCGCCACGCGCCGCCCCACTTCCGGCCGCCTTCAGCCGTTCGCACCTCCCGTCGCCGCTTTTTTTCCAGATTCTGCTTGTCGGAGATTTAAATGAGCGTCCTCAGGTTGAGAAGGTACATGTAATGCCCATAATGTTTGCTTTTGCTATTTCAAATTCAATTGTGTTCTTGTTTTCTCGTTTTAACTTTTTGATTCTGATTTCCGCGATCTGTTCTTCCGAGGTAGGATTCTTTTTCCCTGTTTGTTTGTGGATTTGCTAGTCAACACTGAAATGCCGGGTATATCTGATAAATGGAGCAATGTTCTAATTAAAGATTGTAACTAGGGCGCATCGGTGCCTGTCGAATAGGAAATTGAAGTTAGGGATTTTCCTTTTGGTGCTTCTGTGATTTGTGTAATGCATATCTGAAACTGTTTTGTATGTTTGAAATTCAGTTGACTTCGTTATTGATCCTCTGGCGTTGTTGGGCACTCCTGCGGATTTTTCCCTTGTTGCTATTGTGTATGCATAATGCTTATGCAAATTGTTAATTCCAACATTATTTATGTAGCTTGCATCAACTGTTTTGTTATTGTTTATTCAATTGCCACCACTATTTGCCCAATTCCCTGATCCCAACTGAAAGATTTTGAAAGATTTTCAATGCTTCTTCATCCTTTTCCTGGTGGTAACCTAACAAACATTGTCAGGATGAGCTATGTTTTCTCTAACTTCCCACTGATGTCTTTTAAAGAACCTTTTCCTTGAAACAAACAAGATACCGCAAGTTCAATTTTTCAAACTCTTCCATCTATTTACCACCAATTCTAGTTTGTACGAGCTTCTTTTGTTGACTTAATGCCTTGGGCAATTCATCAAGTCGAAATAGACACTCAATGGCATTGCTGTGGACATTGTGGTTATTGTTCCTCCTGTTTGCAGGCTGATATTGCTATTTTTGAAATTGCTTGAGTTGGAATCGTAATCCTGTTTAGATTTACACTTCAGTTTGATTTGATTTGGCGTAGGAGGGAGCATGACTCTTTGCTTTCAATGCAGTCTTTATTCCAGGCTTGCATGACTTGCAGGTTCTAGTACCCCAGCGTAAAAAATATCTTTCAAATAAAGCTTCTGTGATATCAGACTAGAGTACCCATAGCTGGATATTGTCGCACACTGTGCAGTCTGGTAAATAATGGAAGATGGAGTTCCAAGCTTTTGGGGTCCTGTGACATCCACCACAGAGTGTTGTGAGAAGAATTATGTTTATTCGTCTTATATTGCGGAGTTCTTCAACACCATTTCGAATGTTCCAGGCATCATTTTGGCAATTATTGGTCTTATGAATGCATTGCGACAACGTTTTGAAAAAAGATTCAGCTTTCTTCACATATCCAACATGGCATTGGCTATTGGAAACATGTTGTATCATGCTACACTTCAACGTGTGTAAGTTACAATCTCTTGCTTGCGCTGATGATTTCTTGCATATAGTTGCAAGAAAATTTATGGTCTAACTGCAATTCAGGCTAGTAACATGCTCTTGAATTTTCTATGTCCTTTGTGTTTGTGAATATTCTGAACTTTCTATGATCATTGCTGTGGATTTTAGAGATTTGTAACATTGAAACACATGTGGGCTTGAAGTAGAATCTCATTGCTGAGGGAATAGTAATGTGGTTTTGTAACAGGAGCCCCTTAGCATATGGTCTTCTGATTATAAGTATCTGTGAGTATTGTTGCTTGGGAATAATATTAGTAGGGAATTTGCTCTATTAATGCAGGAACGAATCACATTAGGGTTGTATTGATAGGATGGATTGGTGACTGATGTCCAGGACTGGTTATAAACTTCCATTGGTTTTGGTTGCCTGCTCGCATTCTTTAATCTATTTTCAATTACTTCACTCTCTCATTTTCTTGGGTCCCCTTTCAGATGGTAGTTTCTTGCTATTAATAAGATATATGAAACCCTTTCCCCTGACCAAATAAATATGTGCAAAAGGACATGTTGTGATTTTCCCTCTGTGGTGCTTAGTTTTATCCTTTGTGCTTTGGACCTTGTCATCCTGAGAATGCAAAATTTTAGGATCCTATGTGGGGCTTTTCAAGGTTAAATCCTGTAGAAGATCGGAGATGAATATCATTCTTCTTAAAGTTGGTTACTTAGTCCTGTGGGTTGGGGTTTTGAAGATTGGTGTGTGTACTCTGTTTGCAGGAACTATTCTCTCATTAGTCTCATAGGTTGTAAAACACTATTTAACTCTAACTTGTAAAAAGTTGCTGGTATCTCTGTTCGCTTTCAAAATGAGTTGCTTTTTGGTTCAGTAACTTTGTTTTCTATCTGTACAATTGTTGCACAGTTTCAATATTTCATGGGTTAGTTCATATCCAGTGAATTTGGATGATAATGTCAGCTGAGAATTCAGAGTTCGTTAGAATTTGCTACGAAATGTGTGAAAATATATTGTCAACATTATTTATACAATATTCACTCTATTTTAGAAGGTGACAAAGAAAAGTTTGGAAAGTAGGAGCTGCTGTGGCTCATAAAATGAGGGGTTTGCTGTCTACTTGGTGGTTTATGGGGTCATGTTAGCATAGTTACTTTCTATCACTTTGCCTCTCTGCAATTTGAATGTTATCTCGATTGTAATGTTATCATCACCATCTTTTAAGTTCTGTGCTCCAGTGTCTGCTATATCTGTTGCTGAATATCATTTGTTGGCAGGCATCAACATAGCGATGAGACACCAATGGTGTGGGAAATGCTTCTTTATCTTTACATACTTTACTCTCCTGATTGGCACTACAAGAGCACAATGCCAACCTTCATCTTCTTGTATGGGGCTGCATTTGGTATTCTTCATCATTTGGTTGGTTTTGGTATTGGGTTTAAGTTGCACTACATGTTGCTGTGTCTTCTCTGTATCCCCCGAATGTACAAGTACTACATTCGCACAAATGATGTCCATGCTAAGCGGCTGGCGAAGCTCTACTTGGTGACTTTACTTTTGGGGAGCCTCTGCTGGGTTGTGGATCGTGCTTTCTGCAAGGAGTTCTACAGCTGGAACTTCAACCCCCAAGGCCATGCTTTTTGGCATGTATTCATGGGTTTCAATTCATACTATGCTAATACATTTTTGATGTTCTGTCGGGCTCAGCAACTAGAATGGAACCCAGAAATTGCCCGCTTCATGGGGGTTCTTCCATATGTGAAGGTCCACAAGGCAAAGACCCAGTGAAAAAACTGCCAAAAAAGAATAGATATAGAATAGCTGTATGGTTTGGCCATTGGGGCAGATACAATTGAATTTTTTGTTTCTTTGTAGGCATTTTTCAAGTTGGATGTAAAAACTTTTGGCTTTTCATATCGATGAGGATCATTTTAATGTTAAACCCCCCCAGTGACCGGTCAGTTGTACTATATTAAGATTTTCCCCGAGTAATGAGCAGTTTTGAATTCTTATACATGGTTGAAACTTGAAAAGTTTTCTGGCTTTTTTAGGTGTGAATGTGTATGTGTTTGTGTGGATTGCTGAGTTCCACGGTGACATTGTCAGAAGATTCTTTGAGTGGATTGCTGTAAAGCTTGAATTGTTTTGGGTAATGCAATCTATTGTTTCCATCTATTCATTTCTCAGAATGTGAAACAATCCATAGTCATATCTCTAAGAATGCAGTATCTTTCAAGATGAGCTTATAGCTCAAAACTTGAAGAATTTCTGCACGATTGAGAAATCAACTAATCAGTAGCTTCCACCAACTGATCATATTTAGGAAAAATTACCTTGACCCAATAAAAGTCGGTTAATATAATTCCATTTTTTTAGGATTTGTTCTTCCGATTGTACATCCTTGGGGATATAGCAGATCAAAGTTTGCCTTAGTTTGAGCATTTACAATTTACAAAGAATCTAGCAAAGCAAAATAAATTGTTTCTCTCATGAAAAACAACTAGACTTGAATCAGATTTCAGTGTCTTATGACCTGTAAAATTAATTTTGGGTAAAGTTTGGTAAATTTAAATAAATATACGTAAATTGTAAGAATTGTAAATTTGGATAAAATTTGGATATATTTGGGAATATTTTAAGGAAATTTGGGTAGATTTAAGTAAGCTACAATTTACCAATGAAGTTTACATACAGGCTGGGGCCATTGGGTTAGGGAGGGATGTGAAGGGGTAAAACTGTAAAAGTACAAACCCCCAATATTGAAGTCGGTGTAGAGCGTCTACTCTAAATTCTAATCATTGTCGGTGTATAGTGGAAGACCCGAATACCCACCCGAATTCAGATTAATAGCCTCCCCTCCCACTCTCCGCTCTTTTTTCAAAAACCATCAGTAATCAAATCCCCGACTGAGGGTTGTAGGCTTGTAGCCATACTTTCCAAATTTCCAATCACATCGAAATTCTTGATCGATACGACGATCCCAAACCCTAACCCCAGCCTGGTTGATTGGAGTTGAATATATGCATTCAATTTATCATCCTGATTCGACGTCGCCATCACGCAAGATCCATATTCACCGCTGTTGACAGACGATGCCAAGGTAACCACAATCGTAATCTCCGCTATCAATTCATTATACATTGCTGTTGTTTCATCCGAATCGTAATTTGCAGGCCAGAGATGGCGCAGAGAAGACGCCAACTCAAGCAATGGAGTGGAGGAATGAAGGGGATGGTCTGCAAACTCACCCTTCTCGCCACTGTACTCGTCCTCTGCACTTTCTCTTTCTTCTCTTCCAGAACCGCCATTCGATCTACCACTAAATTACAGCAGGTCACTTTCACTTCCACCTCTATTCAATTCTTCTCTACCTCTTCATGTCTATTGCACTTCCATTGTAACTATACATACTAAGTTCCTCAAACCCTGGATTGTCCCATTGTGATAGTCTTAATTGTGCAAACCCTGGAATCTGCAATGTAAACCACTAGTAGAAACTAGCAAAGGACTTAAACTGCCCTAGATCATGCAACACAATTACACAATATCTAAGAGTCAATTTGATAAGGTGTGGCCTGTATGCTACTTTACCTTGTGCAATTGTTTTTTCTTCTTTTCCTTGAATGAGGAAAAGCATACAAAAAATATAATCAAAAGACGGGGTGCTCGCGTGCATGATGCCTCCTACAAAAGTGCCTTATATGAGCAAAAATGCGACCTCAACCTTGATTATTGACAAATGACTGCCTCCTTTGCTTTGTTCGCTAATATGATCGAAATAAGTATCAAAGGTTGCACCTAACATCTCAGCTAGAGGCGCACAAAATTGTTGCATTCGCCTCAGGAATTAGGTTATCAAGTTTGAACCTCAAATCTTAGTGAACTTAGATGCAGCTCACTACAACTCTTTAAGATTATTTTTAATTACTGCCCAGCATTACATTTTCTGAAGACACTTTGCATGTATGTTGTTCCATTTGTCAGATTAATTTGGAAGACCTTTGGCAAACTGCTCCTTCTGAAGGTTGGAGGCCATCTTCGGCTCCTCGTTTTGATTGGCCACGTAAGATTTCATGCGTTGTGCACGATGCTACTGACTAGTCTTGTTGTTCAATTATATATGCTTGGTTTACTTACTGCTAACATGTTTGCTTTTCCTTGATTGCTATTGCTTCAGCTCCTCCTAGTCAAACAAATGGCTACTTGCGTGTTCGCTGCAACGGTGGACTGAATCAGCAAAGGAGCGCGGTTTGTGCCCTGCGCTTATATGTTATCTCACTTATTTATATTACCGTTCCCTTTTAGAAATTGCTCAAAGATGCCTTGCTTTATTGTCTTAATCAAATTCTCTTCCAATGTGAACTCAGAGATTATCTTGAACGAATAAAACATGTCACTAGATCTTATATTGGGAATGATGGAGTTGTAGTCCAACAGGACATATTTCTTTTAGCACTATTATATGCATTTTTCTGGATTGCTAATGCCTCTATATAGAGAGATTGGAGTATGGAGTCCTAGTGGTCTTAAACCACCATAGTTATGTGATGTAGAACCAAGGGAATTCTTACAACGGAATTCGCTCAATTCAATTCAATTCAATAATTATCAAAGTCTGCCTCTTCAAAGAGGGGATGGGAGATTGAATATCCTTACAATCCAAACATAATAAGGAAACTAGAATAACTAAAACACATAGGGAAACTAAGATAACTAAAATATAATATTGGGAACTAATTGATAATTAAAAGATTTTAGTTCGTTAAACTAAGATTCCTAATTTATGAAACTTCCCGCTCCTCCTAGAATATGTCTCGTCAAAAAATCATTGTGCATCATACTCCCCCACCAGTGAAAAACACGACCATAGTTACCAGGAATGCTTCCCGGGTTGTTAGTCACGGAACACAGGTCGCTTATTTTTACACAAATTTAGTCTAGTTTTGGCTTTGGAACGTTCGTTCCTGGAACGTGGGTCATAGGCATATGTAGAATTTTTGGTAACTATGAACATGACGCCGGTGTCTTCAAGATACCATTCTAAGAGCGCATGATCAAGCTCGTGGAACTCATCCGCTGTAATCCAAGTGGCATCGGTGGCCAGACCATTGCACGAGGAAATGAGAAAACCCATCTTGAGAGGACGAGACAAACTCTTCCTCGAGCACAACATCAATGCGAAGAGGTCGAGATTGTGACAAAGGAGGGAACTTCGGCCCTTGAATACCTGCAGAAGCACTAAAAGGTAGACAAGGAGGCTCAAAAGTACCACGATGAAGAGTTAGATCCTCCACATTGAAAATGGGACTAATACTTAAGTTCTCTGGCAAGTCAAGTACATAGGCATTAGATCTCAATTTACGGGTAATCTGGAAAGGTCCCATTCCACGAGCATGTAGTTTTTTGTTAGCCATTTTGGGGAGGCGTTTAGGTTGAATATGCGCCATAACAAGGTCACCCACCTCAAAAATAGCGACTTTGCGACGGACGTGAGCTGAAAGCGTATAGCTATCATTACTCAATGCGATTTTACGACAGATCTCAACATGCAAATGATGAATATGCTGTGCAAATGTATGTGTAGGTTGGGAGGTACGGGCATCTGGTGGTAAGGGAACAAGGTCAGGAGGGGTACGAGGGGAATACCCATGGACAATCTCAAAAGGACTCTTACATGTGGTATGGTTGACATCATTGTTATATACAACTAGAGGCAGGGTCAAGTCCCATGCACCCAGTTTCTCCCCCACTACACATCGGAGAAGGTCACCTAAGCTACGGGTCACGACCTCTGTTTGTCCATGTGTTTGAGGGTTGAAGGCAACAGAAAATTTGAGGGTTGTGTCACACAACTTCCATAAAGTCTTCCAGAAATAGCTCACAAACTTGACGTCTCTAATAGACACAATGGATGTGGGAAGGCCATGGAGCCTAAAAATCTCACAAAAGAATAGCTTGCCGGCATGGGACACATCATCTATATTATTACAAGCAATGAAGTGAGCCATTTTGGAGAATCTATCGACCACAACTAAGACAGAATCATGACCATGAGTTGTCCTAAGGAGACCTAGCACGAAGTCCATGCTAATCTCTTTCCAAGGAGCATGTGGAATAGGAAGAAGTGTGTAGAGACACGTGTTCTACCTTTTTGTCTTAGCTGACTGGCATGTACGACATTAAGACACAATGCAGGATATATCCCTCTTAAGGGAGGGCCACTAGGAATGATCGTCCACAAGAAAAACAATCCTATCCTTACCTAAGTGTCCCGCAAGGCCCCCTACATGCATCTCCCATACTAAGAGATCTCGAAAGGAAGTGTCAGGAATGCATAACTTAGAACCCTTAAAGAGGTAGTCGTCATGGATGAGAAAATCCACATGGTTCCTATGAAGGCTAGCTTGGAGGTCACTATAGATGACAACAAAGTCTGCATGAGGGATAGGCATCTTTCCGTTTCTCAAAGCCAAGAACCTCCAATTTCATTGTGTGCAAGAAGTACCCGACTCGATTAAGAGCATCTGGCACCTTATTGCCAACACCTATTGTGCTTGAGAACAAATGAGTACTAACTAATGTATTCTACTCACCTAGCATGTTTGGGGTTGAGATGTGTCTAGGATTTTCAGTACTTCAGAGCTTCATGGTCAGAATATAGCACAAACTCCTGAGGGAGGAGGTAATGCCGCTAGTGGCGAAGGGATTGGACCAGTGCATGCAACTCTTTCTCAAAGGTGGTGTACTTGGTTTTTTTGGAATCACTGAGCTTCTGGAACGAATTTGGGTCTAGGGCTAACACAAAATCACGTGGATGTTGGAAATCCACCCATAGAATTCATAAACAACTGCAACTAATTTTTTTTAGGATTTAGGAGTTTTTGTGTATGAACAAGAACAACAAGAAGAATTGAATGGATATGGATGATTCTAAAGAGGAAAGACTCACCAAATTGAACTAGGATATTCAACAACTTGCATAGGGATCACTCCACAAGCAAAGCTCCATGAATCATCCAAGAAATCTCACAGAAAGTGGGAAAACATCACACACTCACAACCAAGAGAAGTCAAACAAGCAATTCCACTAAAGGATTAACCTTCATTGATTTAGGGTGTCAAAGCCTAATCAATTACAAACTCTCAAATAGAGAGAATTTTGTGTTTAAAACCTAAGTTCTATGTTCTAAAATAGAGGTTTACAAGTATATAAAGAAAGGGGAAGAAAACATAACAAAAGAGAGGGAGGAGGTCACGTGTGCTGCTGAAATCAGGCGAGGCGCAGCCAGAGCCTCCTCTAGAAGGCCTGGGACAAAACGCCCCAAGAGGCGCGACCAGAGCCTCCTCTAGAAGGCCTGGGACAAAACGCCCCAAGAGGCGCGACCAACGCCTTTTGCTGCTGCCATTTGTTTGGCTTGGCCGTGCAGGAGTAGGGTTGGTGACGAAGGAAGCAGACCGTTACCCCAACGAGTGAGGGAAGAGAGGGAGGAGTTAGCGGAGTGGAGCCTTGCGAGCGAAGCTAACTCTGACCGAGCGAAGCAAGATCGGCAAGGCGGTTCGAAAGGACAGTGTTCGAGCTGTCCGGAGGAACGACAGTACCAGATGTTGGTGAGAACTGATTCCTGCAATTAGGATTTATTCAGAGCTAGGCTCCGAGCCCGAAGGTATGAAGGGACGCCAAAATGACAGTCGAGTGCGTTGTTGCTTCATTATTCGTGCCACTGATCTTGGAGCCCTTTAGAAGGCTTGGGAAAGGGTCCGTGGATGACCCTGTAAGGCTTGGATCCACCTTGAGATGGGTTCCAAAATCGGGTTTGATTCGAGGAGAGGGGCTTTAAGCGAGCTGTTGGGCATAGACGAACAAAAAGTGAACCTATCCCAAGACAGTTCATACTCTACTTCTTGAAAAGGAGTTGCCCTCAACTCTTAGGAGCTCAAATCTTTCCGCATCCCGTGCAAAACCAAATCAAGTACTCCATTGGTCGGAGTACAGTGACGCTCCTCTACCTTTCCTTCATGTAGGTGTAGCAGTTCTTGAAGCAAGGAGGGGCAAATCATCGTCACAAGGGAATCGAACACGTCTAACACTCATCAACTTGTTGAATGCAACAAGGAATTCATCACACGCGAGATCGGGGTCAAGGCTAGAAGGGACGGTCGTTTCCTTGTTCAAACGATGTGGAAGGAATTGAGCTCGGGTGAGTGATCATGGACATGCTAACATGCAACCCAACTCCATGGAGAGGCTCGGGAGTGATCGAGCATGGCTCATCGCTTTCAAGCATAATGCGGAGCCTGGTAGGAGTTGTAGGTAAGGGTGAGGGACAAGGGAGGGAGGTTGGATAAATTTGTGGAGCTATGAGCCTTTCAACCTCGCTAACTATGGTCTCTTTTTCACAAAAGTAAAGCCCAATGTGGCTTCCCTTCGCTCAAAGCACTCTCATCTGATGCTTGACATTATCATCTAATATCTATGCATCTTGCATGCTTTTATATGATGAAGTGTTCTTTTGGGTAATTTGAGGGTGATGCTATATCAGCAAGAAGGGTTTGTACCAAAAGGGTTGTATTCCTGTAATGTCTATTATTTCAAACTATATGTGATATATGTTAGAAAAGGATCATTATAGTTACATTGGAGATCGATTATTTCAAAGTATATGTGATAAATGTCAGAAAAGGATCACTATAGTCACATTGGAGATGTGGAGATTCAAAGGTCTCCCCCCCCTCCCCCCTTTCCCCTTCGTAATCTATGTTATGATACCTCGCATTGACATGTAATGGCTGTTTTTTACTTCAATCATACAATGTCTTTATGTTGGCCTGTTGGGTCTTTGAAGTAGGCCTTCAAATCTTCAATATGGAGACTGCATACTCAGGTAGAAATTGGGAACCACTAGGGGTGGTGATGCTATGTTTGCATTTTGGGTCATATGTGTTTATAACATCCATCTTACTTAAGTTGGCATTTTCATGATCTTACTTTTCCTAATGTGATATTAGAATGCTTCTGTGCTAAGAGATGCATTTCTCTCTTTTATGTTACAGATTACTAATGCTGTTCTTGCTGCCCGAATTATGAATGCAACCTTGGTGCTTCCTGAGCTCGATGCGAATTCCTTTTGGCATGATGACAGGTATGTTGAATATCAACTCCTCAACATTCTTGTTCTTTTGATTTTTGTGTCTTGAATCCTTTTCTCTATTTGGTTTATTGTGGATCTTGTCCTTGTTTCTTTCTAATTTTCCTCTGATAGATTGCTTGACAAAGGTAAGAAAGTTACCAGGAAGATTTAGGGAGGACATAAAATAGCCAAGAGAGAAAGGGAGGGTTGTCTGTCCTTCTTTTTGTTCTGTTCTTTGGGTTCTTATCCATATTGTTTTGCTCCATGGCGTATGTATCATGTGTGCATTGTGTGCATGTGACACTGTCGAGGGTCTAACACAGGTTGTGGTACAGAAAATGAAGAGTCCGAGTAACATAAGTTGGAAGACGATAGGAGAAAAAAGGATTTTTGTGACTGAAACAGTGGAGTTATATATTTTGTTGGATTTGAAGCTTTTCTCTCACAAGCTATCCAATAGCCAAGTATGATATCTTCTCAAGATGGGACGTAGCCTGGTCATGTTGCTCAATTCATGGCGTAAACCTTGAAGTTGAATAAAGAAGGATTTGTAGGATGATAGCTATCAGGGAAGATGGTGTAGTGGAGGCTTTTTTTGGGGTTTTTTTTTTTTTTTTGGGGGGGGGGGGTTGATAATATAAGGTATATGATTGAGATAAGGTAGGCCAGAGAACAAAATAAAGTTCTATAGGTTATGAGCTGTTTATGTGGTAGGACAGATAAGGATTGCTCAATTTTATGCGCTTTTTTGACATTTTCAAATGCTATAATGTTTTAGAATGGCTCTGCAATATGTTTGGATTCAATTTAGAGGGGAGGGGAAGGAATGGGAAAGGAAGTGTGATGATTATAGTTGATTTTATTTGGATATATTAACGAGGGGAATGAAGGAGAAGAGATGGGGAAGTGTTAAAATTCTTTCCTTCCCAGCAATTGAATCACAGCAAGTAGCTTACATTTGTGCAAGTCTGAAGCCAAAGAGTTAGTGTGAGTATACTTACAGACTCTAATTGAGCATATTCTGCAGCAACCCCAAGGAAAGGGGCAAAAACACTCTACTGTGTGTCCCACAAAGATATTTTACTGTGTTGTGATACTTGCCTTGCATGCTGCAGTGGGTTTCAAGGTATCTATGATGTGGAGCACTTTGTCAGGACTCTTAGATATGACGTGAGGATCGTTGAAAGCATACCTGAGATTCGCAAAAACGGGAAAACAAAGAAGATAAAAACTCATCAGGTGGGTGAGTGTGTGTGGTGTTCTTCCTTTTTTTTAGGCTGCATTTTCAAGTCTGAAAGCATAGATGCATTAACCATTGTCCATAGCTTATATGTGTTTCGCTCATTTATGGTTCAGATTAGGCCCCCAAGAGATGCTCCAATCAGTTGGTATACAACTGTTGCTTTGGAGAAGATGAAAGAGCATGGTGCTATCTATCTCACTCCCTTTTCACATCGTTTGGCAGAAGAAATTGACATTCCCGAGTATCAGCGGTTACGGTGCAGAGTAAATTATCATGCACTCAGATTCAAGCCTCATATAATGGAGTTGAGCAATGCAATAGTGAACAAACTTCGTTCCCAAGGTCGGTTCATGGCAATACACCTTCGTTTTGAGATGGATATGCTAGCATTTGCTGGGTAAGTTCTTTCTGCACAGATCTGTAAACTGGGGGGCATTTCTTGTTTCTTTTCCTTGCGTTCCTATTGGACACAATACATGACCAAGTGAGTGTGTGACCGCCTGTCTGGGCTTCTATATTCTTGCTTAACCATTGGATTGCAGAGAGGAACTAATCATGATAGATAGCAATGAAGTTTAATTAAGTTTAATGTAATTTTCATTCATTCAATTTTTTGGGGCAAATATGTGCAGGTGCTTCGATATATTTAGCCCAAAGGAGCAAAAGGAATTAAAGGAATACCGGGACAAAAACTTTGCTCCTAAAAAACTTGTATATGAGGAGAGAAGAGCAATTGGAAAATGCCCTTTGACACCAGAAGAGGTACTATACTCTGGATCGCTCATCATTTTTCATGTAGTTCCCTTAGTTTGAAATAGAAGAGCTGTTTCTTTAAAAAGAAAAACATAGTAGAATGAACTTTAAATGGAAAGTTGGGTTTTGGTAGCTTTTAATCAATAAAGGTAAGTTTGGGTAATGATTGGAAAAGGTGATACTTTTGAATATAATAGTAGCCTTTTTAGGAGGAGGTATTAATAAACGTGTAAATTTTGGTCTAAATTCCGGTAACTTTTGGTAAATAATTACCCAGCTCCATTTACTCACAAATTTTACCCTTAGTCTCCATAAACAGTTTTTGTTGCATGGACCCTCCTAAGAGCTGAGCTTATAGTAGTAATGAATCTGTCCTTGCTTTCTGAAAGAAGTTGATTCCGGGTCCACTTCCACACCTGCTACTTTGGCAATTGCAGTTCTTTTTTAACCTCTGTGGGGAAGTGCTCGTTTTTGGTAACCGCGTATCACACAATGCAGGTCGGTCTTATCCTACGTGCAATGGGATTTGATAATTCTACCAGGATCTACCTTGCAGCTGGTGATCTGTATGGTGGTGAACGTTTCATGAAACCTTTTAGATCCCTCTTCCCCCGTCTGGAAAACCACAGCACTGTTGACACTTCTGGACAGTTAGCGAAGAACACAAGGGGGTTGCTTGGCTCGGCTGTGGATTACATGGTTTGTCTCCTTGCTGATATCTTCATGCCCACTTATGATGGTCCCAGCAACTTTGCCAACAATCTGCTGGGTCACCGTCTGTACTATGGCTTCCGTACTGTAATCAAGCCAGACAGGAAAGCTCTAGCCCCTATCTTCATTGACCGAGAAAAGGGTCGTACAGCCGGTTTTGAAGATGCTGTGAAGCGTGCAATGTTGAAGACGAGCTTTGGTGGGCCTCACAAACGCATTCCCCCTGAATCATTCTATACTAACTCTTGGCCTGAATGCTTCTGTCAGGTATCTGCCAAGGATCCTGCTCATAAATGCCCGCCAGAAAACAATATGGAACTTTTGCATAGCCGCTTACAGAGGGAGGGTTCAAGTGATTTCTCAGCATCTGAATCAAATTTGACCGAATCTGGGGCTGACAGATGAGGGATTATGCATTTTCCCTGGATTAACGCTATTGTCAATATTACGAGGTGGCTTCCTCTTTCACTGCATTAGCGTTAAACCGGTAAAGGTGCATATGTATGATGTGTAGCTTCTTTGAAAGAGAGCAGTGATAACAACAAAGAAGAGAACTTGATTTGAGCACGTTGAGAATATTGTGGACAAAAAGGGGCTGGCAGGGAAATGCAAAATTGTTTTAAATGGAGTTGCAACATACGCTCCTTTCCTACTAGAAGGTTGCGTAGATTGGCTGGTTAACAAATTTGTATGAAATTGCTAACATTTTGGATAGTTTTGTATAACAAGGACATTGGACAACAGCATCTGTAATCGAATTTTTGGTCTCACTTTGAATATTGGTGTCTTGTGTGGTTTTTACTGTCCTATCTTAGAAAAGTTATTAGTACTTATATCTTTCAAGAAAACTACTGTCATATCTTAGAAAAGTTATTATATTGTACTAACAAGGAAACCATAAAGGGGAGAAAGAGAAGGAAGGCCAGAGAAGAGCAAGTACAACCTGAATATGGAGAGAAGAAAAAAAAAGGGGGTCAGAAGTAAGAGGAAGGACAACTTGAATCTATCTCCTTGGGGAGAAAGGGGCTCCAAGGTGAAGGTAATCCCACCCAACTAGGTTGCCTTTAACGGCTGGTAGTATTACGTAAAAGATCAAGCTTGCATTATTGTACCCACAAGGAAACCATAATGGGATGCTTACATACGTGGGGCTTCAAGGCTTCAACAACATATGATGATGATGATGCCCCAGTAGAAAATAGCCCACTTGTGCATCCATTATTATGCTTATAGTGTCCCCATTAACTATTTACATCCTTCTTGGCTTTGAGCGTTATTTTTCATAACAATCTAAAGTCCCCATGCTCAATCTGCAAGATGGTGTGGACTATACATTTAGCAAAGCAGGGATCTCAAAATGCATTTTCATTTCGTGGGCTCCTTCATCAATAAGCATTTGTAGCACCTTCAGGTGTAGTCTCCCCCCAATCTGACCATTTAAGGCATACACACAAAAAAGCAAAATGACATACAATGGCATTCATCATATCAGCTCTCAAACAAGAGTTATATAAATAAAAAATAAAAAAAACCCAAAAAAATAAGAACAAAAAAGATCTACCACTAGATGGAAATCTGGGTGAAAAACAGGGACAATATCTAACCAAGCATTGATGAACATTTACAAGAAACAAATTCTACAACCTGCACAATACCAAACAAGGGAAAAGAATTCCAGGAAGAAAAATGTGCCTTAGAAAGGAAGTTAGGTGGCTGGATGAGCTCTCAACTTGTCCGCAACATATAGCAAGTGGCTAATATTTGTGGAAGGATAGTTCTGCAACAACTTGAGGTTAGATGTAAAATCACCAGCTAGCAATCGTCTTCGGATGAGAATAAGCATTGCACAACATATCCTCAGCAATGTTTCCTGCAAGTGAAGTGGCTTTTAGTTTTTATACCTTCCAAGTATATTTTCTCAATAGTCAAATCATGCATCAACAACTCAAAGACAAGCAATTATACAGTGTGCAGAAATAGAGAACTGCTCATCAGAAGGGTGAGGAGCTTAATAAAACCGAGAGGAACACTATAATTTTATACCTTCCAAGTATCTTGCAATCATAGGCTACATTAGTTCCAGCCTACCCAAGAGAAAGAAAAGAAAAACAAGCCCAGTCCTACATACGTTGCCATACCACCTCCATCTAACACCATTTACAGCATCACAGGAGTTGCTCATGAAGCCTTAGCAAAATAAGCTGCTTTGCAACATAACTTTTATGCATACTCCTACATATGTTGGTCACAATTCCTTAATGTCTAGTAAGCATCAGCTACACCAGTTCCAGCCTTACCAAGAGAGAAGAAAATAAAAACACGCAGCACACACTGAAGCAACATATCAGGTTGATTGGAAATCTAAACTCACCTGAGGCCCTTCAGGGTCACTCAAGAGGGTGTCCCAAATATGAAGGCTGTCTGTGAAGCTGAATTCTTGGGTTAAGAGAAGAGTTATCCATCTAAATGCATAAAATTGTGGATTAATCTGTCACCAGAAGAGCAAGCAATTGAGTTTCAATAAAAGACTATAACAGGTTAGGTTTGAAGCAAATATTTAACAAACTTCCACATGCAATGTATGTCATATCAAATTATGGCATTTTTTTCCAATTGATGGTCTAACACAACAGCAGTAAAGTTCATAATCCTGGTTAGCTGCAACTCCAACTGTCACACTTTCCAGTTGATTGGTTTAACTCTTCAGCAGTGTCGCCATAACTTCACTGGCACACTAACCTATAAAGGAGCAATTCAGGCAAGCTGACCTTGTGCTCAAGGCACCTAATAAAGTAGGGCACAACATCATGCTCGTGCAGTTACGGTTTAAAGTTCCATTCCTCAAAGTGTAACGGACAACAATCCAATTGAAGATGGTTATACTAGAAAACCATTGAGAATGACATAACTTAAAAGCAACCCAGGTATAATTACACCTTATTTTCCTACCTTACAAGTGACCTCCAAATGACGCCAAAGCTCTTCATCATGCTCCTTTAAAAGAAGGGAGAGTTTTGTGATCGTGGAGCGGATACCCACAACACTATTATCGAGCTGCTGACAGAAGTTATCCCTGAAGCCACTCAGCAATTCAACAAAACAAAAGAATGTATCTGCTTCAGCTGCAGCCTGCAAAAGTAAAAAAAAATAAAGAAGATCAACAAGTTGGTTGGATTCTTGGGGGCCTTGGGATTGTGGTCAGCCGAACTTCAAAATTGCATTACAGTAAACCAAATTATGAACTATTGGACTACAGTATACCGCCACCAAGTTGGTTGAAACCAACTCGGTGGATTGTCATAGTTTTGGTGTACCACAACCTAATGTTTGAAATATTTGGACTACTGCAAACAAACCCCTAGGTGCCCTCCCTTCCCTAGGCATGGCTATGCTCCCCCTAGGCATTACAATGATGACCCTTATGATGTGACTCGAAAAGTCAAGGTTGATGTGCCTGAATTTGATGGTTGACATGACCCTAATGTGTTCACTAATTAGATAGATCGTCTAGAGAACTATTTTGAATTTTATGGCATGCATTATATTGCAAGAATTCACTTCACTAAGATGAAACTTGTCAGTTCTATATATTAGCAAAGTGTTGAGTGAGAGATTAACCACTTGAATGAACCCCCCATCACTTTATGGGAAGAGATGAAAGGTAAGCTGAGAGCAAAGTATCTGCCAACATTTCATAAACAACAGATGATGAATGAATGGTAAACTTGAGACAAACCACTAGTGTGTCAAACTACTATTCTCAGCTTGAGGATATGCAACTTAGGTGTGCCACTAGAGGAACCTCGGGTTACTATGACTGGGTTAATCGATGGTCTTAATGATAACCTTAAAGGTGATGTAAGTCTCCACCAATCTTACTCTTTAATAGAGGCTTACCAAAAGACTTAAGAAGTTCAGAAGTACAAGAAAAACCTTTCTACTCTCGTAGGTGGACAACCCAAGCTGGGGAGTCTCGACCACCTAAGAAAATCATGTTGCCAAAGTACCCAACCCCTCCACCAGCTCCCTTGGCTAAGGCTAGTTCCTCACGTTCCACCTATGTTGCCTCCACCTCAAAATCATGCTTCTTGATGCCTTAATCGCACCCTTACCTTAGGAATAGACCATACTGAAGAGGATGAGGCTGCAAATGAAACCGTTTATCCTGTTGATGGAGATATGGCTGCGGAAAGTAAGGGAGACGATGGAGGTCACTTTGGCTGTTATGAGATGTATTCTTTCTGCAACTCAAATTGACTCTTGGAAAAGAACTGCCACATTACTAAGACGCAAAAGATGCAATGTGCTGGTAAGATTCTTTGCTTAGCCATTGACAATGGGAGCTCTATGAATGTAATTTACAAATCTACAGTGAGACTTTTGAACCTTAAGCCCATACCCTCCTACTCCACTCCTATTACAATTGCTTGGATTGACAAGACTTCTTTGACTATCACTTAAAAATGTGAAGTCACCCTCCAATTAGGCATATATCCTAATACAGTTTGGTGTAATGCCTTGCCTATGGATGTTGCCCACACACTTTTAGGTTGACAAAAATGCTACCAACTTTGGCCAGGAAACACCTATGTGTTTATGCATAAGGGCAAGAAGATTAAGTTGGCCCCTGCTCGTCCTGTTGATGATAGTAAGCCTAAGACCCATAAATCTAAACCACCCTCACCTCCTAACCAACCAAATTGAGTGCATTTTTTAACTACCCAGGAATGTGAAACTGTTGATCAAAGTTCTAATATGTTGCTTGCTGTAGTGGCTAAAGCTGCACCTATGTTCCCTCTAGCCACTAGTCATGAGACAAGTCATGAGATGTCTGTTGATTTGAGTAAACTTCTTAGAGATTTTCAGGATGTTTCCCCTTATGATTTGCGTGCTGAAATACCCCCTTTACGGGACATCCAACATGCTAAAGATTCGGTCCCATGATCCTCTTTACCTAACTGACCCCACCATAGGATGAATCCTAGAGCATGTGAGGAGTTAAATAGATAAGTCGAGAGTCTATTACAAAAGGGTTTCATTTAACATAGTCTAAGCCCATGAATTGTTCCTGCCCTTTTAACCCCTAAGGACGATAGCTCTTGGAGGATGTGCATTGATAATAGAGCTATTAGTAAAAACACAGTGAAATACAGGTTTCCAATACCTTCACTTGGTGATATGTTGGACCAAGTGTCAGGATCTAAGTGGTTCTCTAAAATTGACATGAGAGCAGGATACCATCAGTTGAGAATCCTCCCAGGAAATGAATGGAAAGTTGCTTTTAAAACTCCTAATCGGTTGTTTGAATCGTTAGTTATGCCCTTTGGTTTGACCAATGCACCTAGCACATTCATGCGGGCTATGAATCATATTCTTCGCCTTTTCCTTGGGAAGTTTAGTAGTGTACTTTGACATTCTTATATACAGTCCGTCCCGGTAGCCCATTTACAACACTTGAGGCTAGTCTTTGAGGTTTTGAGAACAGAAAAGCATTACATCAATTTGGCCCACGTGTTTTTTCTTACAATCTAAAGTTGTATTCCTGGCATTTGTTGTCTCTAGTAAGGGTGTTTCTACTGATTTCGAGAAGGTTGAAGCAATTGTAGAGTGGCCCATTTGATTGGACTTTAGACCTTATAAAAAGCATAAAATGAGCATTATTTATTCGATTTTAGTGGCCCAAACCTAAAACTATATCTGGGGTGAGAAGTTTTTATGGGTTACCTACTTTCTATAAGTGTTTTGTTCGAAATTTTTAGCTCCATCATGGCTCCTATTATTGAGTGCAGAAAGGTGAGTTTAGATGGACTCGGTCTGCGAGAGAGGCTTTTAACTCATCAAACAGAAAATGACCAAAGCACCTGTTTTGCGTCACCCTTATGTTTCTAAAGTGTTTGAAGTTGCTTGTGATGCTTCTAGGGTTGGTATAGGAGTTTTGAGTCAGAGAGGACATCCAACAACATACTTTAGTGAAAAGCTCAATGATTTAGGAGGACTAAGTACACAACTTATGAGAAAGAATTTTATGCCTTAGTGCACTGCCTAGAACATTGGCGATAATTATTTGTTGCCTAAGGAGTTTGTCATATGGAGTTACCATGATGCCCTGAAGTTCATTAATGATCAGAAAAAAATCCTTCGAGAGAAACATGCTAAATGGGTAGAGTTTCTTCAAGATTACTCTTTTGTGCTTAAACACCATTCTGGTGTTGAGAATGTTGTTGCTGATGAACTCAACCGAGTGAGCCTTTTTTACATAGAATGACCAACAGAGTGACCAACTTTGATAGGCTGAAAAACCAATATCCTTTATGCCCGGACTTCTCTAAGACTTATGATAAGGTTTCCAATGGTAATCGTCGTGATTTTGTTGATTCTACGATTGTCAATGGTTACTTTTCAAAGGGCCCAAGTTGTGTTTCCCTAGTACCTCTTTACGCGAGTTCCTAATATGGGAACTGCATGATGGAGGCCTGGTTGGTCATCTCGGACAAGATAAGACCACTTCCCTCGTTGATAACCGCTTCTTTTGGCCTTCATTACGCAAGGATGAGACCCGTGTTGTGCCTCATTATCGTACATGTCAACTTCGAAAGGCTAGGAGCCTAGGAAGCAAAACACTGGCTTATACAACCCTTACATGTTCCACAAACACTCCATGGCATGACCTTAACATGGACTTTGTCTTAGGGATTCCCCGCACATGATTGCATACTTGTGCTGGTGGATAGGTTTTCTAAGATGGCACATTTCATCATTTGTACTAAAATTGCCCATGCATCACATATTGCTAGACTATTCTTTAGGGATATTGTGCGTCTCCATGGTCTGCCGTCTTCTATTGTGTTTGATAGGGATGTAAAATTTGTGAGTCATCTCTGCCGAACTTTGCAGAAATTGCTTGGTACTCACTTGAAATTTTCTGTTGCTTTTCACCCACAAATTGATGGCCAGAATGAGGTTGTTAGTCATAGTTTAGGTAACCTTCTTACCTGTCTTGTAGGAAGATGGGGTTTAGTAATGAAAATTATAAACTTGTTCCTAATGTGCATTGAAGGAAGATGGGGTTTAACGAAGGAGATTATGTGATGGTCCGGATTCATCCTAAACGATTTCCTAGAAACTCTTCTCAAAAGCTCTTTGCTAGAGCGTCTGGTCTTTATCGCATTTTAAAACATCTTGGCTCCAATGCTTACTTGCTTGACTTACCTCCTGAATTGTCGATTAGTCCTATCTTCAAAGTTGAGGGGTTAACACGTTACTGAGTTACTTTTGAGCTTCCTTTCTGTGAGTGTCACGGGTGATTCTACTACTTCTTCGGTTTCGGTGCCTCGCTTACCTCCAGTGGTGCCCTTGTTTGATGAGGTTGAACTCATTCTTGAGGATGAGGTTGTCAGTACAGCACCTGAGCTATTGGAGGAGTATTTACAAGCAAACTCTCCCAAGGCGAGTTTTTCCAAGTTGGGGAGAAATGATGGAGGACTGAAGACTTATTTTAGGAAGAAGTTTAGGAATAATAATTAGATATTTTATATGTTTTTGTTTCTTATTCATATTAGGAATATTATAGTTTCCTAAGTTGTTTAGGAATATTATTCTAGTTTCCTACTTCTATTAGGTTTCGTATTAGGCAGGTTGTTTATCTATCTATAAATAAAGGCTTTGCTTGCCTTTATGAAACAGACTACATTGAATATTGAATACAATTACTACCGATTATGTACAGGGATGCTAATCTTTTTTCCTGAATCCAACACATGAATGTTGAACTGTCTTCTTTAGTTTTCTAGTTCTCTATCAATGTACTTACAAATGATACAATACAATACATACATACATACACACACACATACACACGGAAACGCACACACTATGTGCGTAGAGCTTCAAGATGGAAGGCTATTTTTTATAAGTAATCACAATGGACACCTACGACATATCATCTACACAAAAAGGGAATCTAAAAAAATCTCAAAGCCTTAAACTTCCAAATTGAAGGCTATTACCCATGATTTTCAGGAATTAAAAAAAGTTTTATGTCATGTTAGATCTATTCTATGTCGTTACGGTGGAAAACAAATTAACAATGCATCTCCCTCATGCCTATTCCACTTAAATACAAAATCATGGCGTTACGGCGATTGAAATCATTTAGGTAAATATTTTGAAAGCCTTGTACCAGTGAAGTCCTACGCTCGTCAAAATGAAATTCCATTTGGTAGTCTTCAACTTTTGTCTATTCGAAGTTGTCAACCACTTCAAAAATTATATCAAGTGGTAGGCTTATTTTGAAAATTATTCCACAATAGTACCTTTTTTTCCACAATAGGACACCCCCCCGGGGGTCAGCTAACGAGTCAAGAAGTTAAAGCAATTTTAGATACATTCTACACTATTAGACCGCCGTCAACGGTGAGTAGTGTTGGATTGAAGAGACTATGATGAGGGATTAAAGAGAGAGAAAGGGAGAGAGTAGGGTACAGAGAGGAAGATGTAGGAGAGAGATAGACACAAAAAAGCTATTGAGGGATTGATCAAATGACTCAATTGGTAAGAGATTGATCAAGTAGCTCAATTTAGACTCCAATCAGAGAATGGCACATCATTTTCAAGCAAACAATTGTTCACTGCTTCAATTGCTCTTGTGATGGAAAACAAAGCATCTCCACCTTAGTACCCAATTTTGTGGGGTTCTGTAATACCATATAAAACAACAATCACCCCTCCAACTGTTAAAGTTAACTGAAGTCAATGCTGAGACATACATCTCCAACCTTATGAAAACGCCACCAACCGCAGTTTCATGTCTTAGCACATAGCAATGTCAGTTTCGTCCTACACCCCTCCAACAAAAGCATTTACTAGCCGGATAATATGGTATTGACGGAACTAACTACTACTAGCATTGGAGTTCATGAGCAGAGAGAAAAAAGTTGAATCATTAGTGCTTTACAATCACACAACTAGCAAGAACGGTCCGCTGGCTCAAGGCCAACAGCACTTATATTATAGAGAAATATATGTATGCAAGAATAAAGTTGCATATGCTTACTGCATTTTCCTCGTCCGGATCATTTCTGAAAACATAAAAGAGAGGTGCCAGGATTTCATTCATTCCTTGTACGTATCTTATGCCGGGGTTTAGCTTAGCAAATACAATCAAAATGTTCTTCAAAGCCTCCTATAACAGCATGACACTTATTCAGTGTACTGGACCAGATTTGAAAAGCAAGAGCGATCAAAGGTAAATTTGGCCTACCTGGTTTAGTTTTGCAAATGCTGTGTCACCAGAAAAGAATTGCATGTCCGGATGAGTTCGTTTCACATCCCGATCAATCTGCTCTATTATCTCCGTGTCCTGAACACATATAATATAAGATTTAGTAACCTTCTGGTAGATCCATCATTTGGTGGAAGTTTAAAAAAGAAAAATCAAATGAAGCAGTTTCTTCACAGAAATGCCTTGGAAAATAATCCTGCCAAAACAAGTAATAAATATGCTACACCCAACCAATGTACAAGCATAGACCTGAATCAAAGAACAGTTTTACATTAAACATTTGTCCTTGCATTGGACTTAAACAACAAATCACAGCATTACTGACAAGGGTGTGTATTTACCTGTTCCTATTGAAAACAACAATACTAGCAAAGCTGTATTTGGTTAGCGATCAGGGACGGAGCTCCGTAGTATCTAGTAACAAGGAAAGAATGGGACATGGTACCTAGAAGTAAGATCCGAACACTTGGAAGTGTTCTCAGGGCATAGGTTACAGGTATCCGTTCCTGTATATAAAAGATGGGGCCTAGATGCTCCAGTTACCCAAGCCACGAAAAAAAAAGGGGGGGGGGAGCACGGTCCCAAGTCTTGTACTTCCAAAACCCAAAGTCTACAGACAACACTGACACATTCTTTAAATATCCAGTCATATGATGTGTCCGGCTTCATCTTGTAACTCCCTTGTTTATTTCTTTCAATCTTTTATGAGCACAGAACGTAGTTATAATAATGCCAGCTAGCCTAATCTCTGGATGCTAGATACAACCAACTTAGTGATCATCCTTTGATTCTCAAGGAATTAAACAACATTCAAGACAGCTGCCTCCTTTATAGGTTACAGACAATCAGATATTAGTGGCATTTATGGAATTGCATTCAAGAACACTCACATCCGTTATATAGAAGAGATACTAGTGCCAAAACAAGCATTATGCAGCTTTCTTAATTACTTACTGGAAAGCAGAGAGTAGCATACTCCCCCACTCCCCAACACACACGCCAAAATCCTCCACCTCCTCCCCAGATTTTCCGAAGAGTCAATGAAAGAAAGTAAGAAAACCTCAAATTATTGCCAACATGAAAGGAGACCTTGCTGATAATCCATATCCAACGATGAAGCTCATGATGTTACCTGAAAAAACTGATTCCAAACACTGGATTTCCCAAGGCTCAAAGGATGCTCTCCCTGGGGAACTTCTGATCTAGAGAGCAAGCAACGACTTTCCCCTTTCAATTCATCACTTTCAATGACAGGCGACTTCTCCAACATCCTCGTAATCTCTGACTGACTAGCCACATAAACATTCAGAAATCCAAACTTCTTACAAGAGAAAGCATATCAATGATGCTATGCAAAACCATAGAGGTCTACATATAGAGAAATTTATAAGACAGGCATTGGATGACGATAACAGTATGTATTCACTTCATCCATAAAGTTTTAGCTCTTGTTCAGAGTATCGAACAAGTAAGACTGGGAAACTAGAATAGAGCTGCAAGTACCGATATTAGCTAGGTATAAAAAGCAAATGAAACACATGCGGACGGAAAATACTAGTATGTTCCGAAGTACTGCTAAATCTATAATCAAGACTCAAGAGGCAAACTGGATCTGTAAAAAAAATTGGGATTACAGGCTGAGATGGAATATGTAGGTGCATATTTCTAGCATGTGGGACATGCTACATGACCAAAAAGAACATCCATGAATGGAAAGAGTCCTCTGAAATCTTGTAAGAAATACAAGCAGGAGTATGACTATGAAACTGAGAGCAGAACCACCAACAGATGAGAGAATCCACGATAACAATCAGTAAATTTCAGTT